>JAURVB010012840.1:0-33508 GCA_033002965.1 Piper betle
GGTTCGCTTAAATGGTTAAATGGATAATAAATGTATTCGACTCGACCGATTCAACTAGAATTGTCCAATTAGAAATTACTTTTCAATTTAACCAGGTAATTCATACATAACCAGCTAATGAAAAATTTTTTTCCGGGTCTTTACACTTTAGCTCAGCGTAATTATTTACTTTCTTACTTTTATTTATATTTGATGTGTTTTGACTCGTATTTAACAATGTTTTCCATTCTCATGACACCAAGAAGGTTGTTTCAATCTATTTTATCGATCGAGTCTTACCAACTAATAATTTTAAACATGGCTCGACTCCATGGTAACATTTTTGATTCAGTTCTTTGGTGAACTGACATCGGGGTGTTACAAGTTGGTATTAGAGCCATGTCTTGGTCTATTGAGATGGAAGACTTTTGTTTTCAGCCATGTGTGTGGAACTATCCTTAGCCAAGTCGACATGTATTTCATTTGGTCTTTTTTTCAGATTTCAAATTGTGTGCTCAGTCATACCTGAGCAGTGCATATTTTGTGTTTACGGTTTGAGAAGTTATGAGATGGATATAAGATCATGACTTTAGTAGATGCCACTTTCGATCTCATTGGAATGTTTGGATGACGTAAGAGTGTCCAGATGCTCAGTTAGCTGAGGTTGAGTTGGATGATGTAAGAGTGTCCACATGCTCAGTTAGCTGAGGTTGAGTTGGATGGTGAATAGGAGCATATAGAACTTTTGTGACCACATTGTAGCAAATGCTCGTCTTTCGCATGTCACCACATCTGTCCTTCCTTGGAGCAAAGTGTACATCGCAAGACGAAGTTATCAATGATGAGATATATAGGGAGTTGAAGTTTCAAGACACTAACAAAGTTAGTAGGCACACGAATTGGACCATCAAGGGTCATAAACAGATCCATTAGGCACACTCCGAGGTCAAAATTGGGGAACCTATACCCTAACATGGATCTTTGTGGATGGAAGATATAATTATACCAGCTGATCTACTTAAGCACTTGGAACGCTTCGAACATAGATGAGAGCTTAGGGCAGATGATTTAGATGGACCATTTCTAGGAGATAACAATTGATGAGGATGAGTAGCGGGGTTGTAATGACCCGCCCGTTCCAAGCCACGAGCCAAGTGTTACTATACGGAACTAAGTGTCTCATAAATTTATTTTTTATTAATTTTCAATCATTTTAAATATGCCATAAGCTCAAAAAAATTTAAGCCCATGAACCAAACCAAAATCCCACTGCCAAGCAAACAATCACGAGGAAAGAATAGTCTAATAATAGAGTCCTCCAGCTGTCCCAACTCTACCCATCCTTCCATGCTCATACCTGCGAAGGCAATTCCACGTTAGTGATAAAACCACTAAGCCGCATAATTAAATGAAACAAGTCAATATAATCGACCAGGACTCCCACATAGTAATTTTTTTAAAGGTGTGGCCCCGTGTCGGACTGAGTCAATTCGTTAACCCCAGTTGCACTTGGTGCATGGTGGTCGAATTTGGGCTCAGGTCGACCAGGGCTGCCAAAAAGTGAAAATACAACATTTCAAATAATTATACTTACCTACATAGTTTGCAACTAAACTTGCAACTGCGACCGACAATCCTAATCTGAACCAGAAAATAAATTTGTCCATGAGTATAATTTTATTCGAGTAGAAATGGATGCAACTAAATGACTTAATATATCATTATTAAAACTTGAAAACATAAAGCATACAACATTCAACAATATTAAACATTTAATTCTCACTATTTACAATAAGTCAAGTGAGATAATTAATTATTCATGTGACGAAATCATTTAAATCATTCTTTACATTTTAAATTAATTATTTAAATCACAATTAACACTTGACTAATGATAAATAATTATTAACTTATAATGAAGTATTTAATTACTATTATTAGTATATTTTCCTTTGAGACCATAATTACTTAACCAACGATCTTGACGATTTCACTTAAGATTTTAATCTTTAATTACTATCATTATTAATAGCAACTTAGTGAGTACTAGATACTTAAATTCATTAAATAAAAGCTAGGGTATTCCTATAATAATTTATTAACTTTTTAGAAACTCTAAATATTTAACTGGCAATTAAATCATTCAATTAAATTATTTAAAATGATTTGTATTATCCTAATTCAATGATAATACTAATTTAAATTATTTTAAATTGTTCAACTCAATAATGACTCGAACTTTATTTATTTTCCCTAAACTATTTAGGTTCAACGCTTGTGATCGGTGCACTATTATAGTTTAATAGCATATTTTTCTACCTTACTAACTCGTTATTAAAATAATCAACTTTATCTATCTAATATTAAATTTAATATGGTAAAGGTGAAATCTTTATTTCATTCATCACTTATAACCATCCTATTTAAATTAGTAACTTATAGTACACTGATTAATTATCAACAATTTATCATTGCCGTAATTTTATTACTGATGGCGATTCGTAAAATAATTAATTAGCTTAGAAATCGTAACACATAATCATAAGAAATAATAATATTAACACGAGTTATGTTATAATGTTTGTCATTTGGTTGTTTTGTTACTTAGGCAGATATAAGCTTTGCCATTTCTACCTCCACGTCAAGCCTCTGGATTTTTTAAGGATTTATTACAAGTTAGAATCGTTCTTGACTTGAGCCAGTGTCGTGTCAAATTTTATTTACAAGTTTGCCACCAGAGTGTTTCTTCTTCCATGTCAACACTTCTCTTCTCCAAACCCCATCCACCCACTATACAAGTTGTTGCCGCCACCGATCCCCTCTGGCGGCTGTCAATCTTGCCGCCCAGCACTGCTGTGCCGTCGCAGTGTCTCCCCGACCCGGCCGCCGGTGAGCGTTGTCAATTCAGCCGCCAGTGAGCGTTGTTGCCACGATAAGGTGGTCGCCTCGACACCCTCGACCCTCTAGCGATCTTCCCCAACCAGATCGGAACCCATCACCACCCTGGACGGCCTGATCTCTTCACCCATCACCGTCGCCTCTATTTTTGCCATTTGCTACCCCAGGCCGGCATCCATACATGTGAGATCGGCCATAAACTGATCGATGAAAATAGATTAGGATCATTCTCCAACGCCAGAACGATCGTCGCCATGACTCCCAGCGAGGAGGTCACCAACGTGGACTGTAACGGCGGCAGGAATAGGTTTTCTGGGTTTGAAAATGTGCTGTGTGTGTTGGAGAAAAAGGAGGCAGCACCGGGTTGTAGAGGAAAGCCACTGCCTTTGTCAGATTCTTGAACTCAATCCCACCAACTGAAGCAACTCCATCAACCCATCGGAGCGAGGGACACGGTGATTCGACCAAACACTAAGAGGGGCCATCGGGAAATGTGGAGATCCCTGGCAACACTTCTACTATTTTCCATCTTGCTGAACTTACGAACTTGTCGACCATGGATGAATCTTAGTAATTTAGTTTGGTTTTCTTGTTGATTTAAAACCTTAAGTTCTTATGATTATTATAAATTATTATCAATTAAGATTAGTTTAATTTTGGTAACAATTTATAACATTAACATCAACCTTTATTAAAATAGATCATGATATCCACCAACAAACAACAAAATAAATGAACTGTAATGTTTAAACATGAACTCTCCGTGCTTGCACATGGAAGAAAGAAAAAGAAAAGAAGATAGGGAAGGTACCAAAACAAGAAGGGTGCTCTCTCTAGCAAGGAAGAGGAGAAGAGGTTCGGAACCAGGGATGGTGAAGAAGTAGCAACAGCTAGGGTATGGGAAAATACCCCAACATGAGAATTTAACTAGGTAGAGACGCTACCCAACTCCCTTAAAATATCCCACTCTCAACAAAAAAAATTCTCCAACATTCTATCCATCCCAAACTGACTCATAGATTTTTAAACAACATAATCAATCATAATTATATCATTCATTGTACCGATATGCTAAAGGTCATAATTGATTAATTTTTAATATTGATTTTTTTTAGAATTACTTTAAATAAATAATATTTACAATTTGTTCTTAAGATTTACAAAACCCTAAATAAAATAGCTAATTATTATTATTAACATTATTATTTTTTCAGTGTTTTAAAGGGGTGGTTGTATAGTCTCATACTACACCGCCTCCCCTCTTCCACTAGTGTATGTATGTCCCAACAGTATTGTTCGCCACTCTACAACAAGCGGAGGTAGGAACACACTAAGAATGAGCATGATTACATTTAACCACGAATTTGGAAGGTTGATCAGATTTCACTCGATTTACCATGGCTAGATAAGTGGTTTCTAGTGAGAGGCAGTCAACCTTTACGGGAGCAATCACTCAAGATTCCATGAGATAAGTGTAAGGTCAACATTGGTATGTCATCGTACGTGTCGCCACCATAATTTGTACCCCTCCGGATCAAATACACGTAGTTGGAAAACCTAACCAGAATTATTACCAGCTACTTTGAGGAGACCAGTGTGAGGCAATTCTAGTTTCATAAGTTTCCATGGGTAATGGAATACTCATTGGCCTGTTTGTATTAGTTATTTTTCGAACTAGTAACACTCGTTAGTGATGTTTTTCATATAATATATACAGGTCTTACAAATCCTGAGTTGACTTTAGTGGGAGGACTGATAAACACTACACACACTTGAGCTGAGCCCGATTATTTACTTTCTTACTTTTATTTATATTCGATGTGCTTTGACACATATTTAACAATGTCTTCCATTCTCATGACACTAAGAAGATTGTTTCAATCTATTTTATCTATCAAGTTTTATCGAACAACAATTTTAAATTGACTCAACTCGATCATAACATTTCAGATTCGGTCCTTTGGTGAACCAAAATTGGGGTGTGACAAGAGAGGTTGTAAACCCCCCACTTTGGTAACCCTATTGTAGTTAGCCCGGTTTGGGCTAGTCTCAATTCGGTTCAAGCTAGCTCAAGCCAGAACAATTTTAAGAATATGAGTATGAGGCCTAGATGGTCATTTGAGCATGTTGTGGAGGCTGAGTATGTTTGACATGTATATGATAGCTTTAGTTATGATACAGAGAACATGAGCTATTAGTGTATATGGGGTATACATATGATTTTTATGAGTTAGCCAGCATTTTTGGCCTAGATCTAAGTTGTTGCAGTGTTTAGCATCTCTAAGACCCCTAGTTTTGGCTTAAGGTTTTACCCGATGTTAGTTTTTTCTAGTTTAGACATTCTCGTGTTGGTTCAAGTGAGCTCAAGCCAGTATAATTTTAACAATATGAGTATGAGGTCCAGATGGCCAGATGAGCATGTTATCGAGATCTAGTATGCCCAACATACATATAATAGTTTTAGTTATGTTATAGTAGATCATTTGTTCTCAGTGTATACACGAGGTGTACGGAGGATTTTTATGAGGTAGAGAAGGATTTTAAGCTTAGATCTAGGTTATTGTAGCATTTAGTATCCGTTTGGGATTTTCAGAGTATTTCATTTGCATGCAACATAGGAATTTTGGATTACTTTATTGTGCACATGTGGGCCCAGCTTGATTGAGTTTAGTGTTTGAGGCCCATTTAGCCTTCTTGCCTAGATTCCTACATAAAAAGTCAATTTTAAGAGTCGAAACAGTTTTGACTTCCAATGGTCTTGATCAGAGCTTTCCGTCCGTATGTACATTGTATATACCCATATGTGGGTCAAATGAGACCACAAGTTATTGAATGTTTAGATTGTGCCCCGTGGAAAGCTCTAAGCCATCCACGTCAACCCTAGCTTCACCATGTTATACTTCCAGAAACTTCTCTGAATATTCAGAACTTACATTATTTAGCATTGCACCACTCTGGTTCACCACCGGCAAGTTTTCACCTTGCCCCCGACCACTAGATCAATACAATCATGACCACCTCATGGCCAGCTATCAATTTGTACCCACGATCACTGCTAGCGCTGCCATCGTCGCCGCTAGCGACAATGTTTTTTCTGTCGGTTTCCACTGTCGCTGCCACATACATGTTCGGCCCATTTTCTACCACCGGCGAGCCAACTCTGGCTGATCTGACCACCTTGACAGCATTTCCTCGCCGAGATCATCATATTGAGACCACCCACCACCACTGCCGCAACTGCAATTGCCGCCATTGATGTCACTACACATGGCAGTTATAACACTGCTTTCGGCTATTTTCAAGCCAGCCAGTGGTCGAACTCCGCCAATCGCCCCCACCAATCGACTGACGCTGACCCCAGCTGCGCTGATGTTCGCATTATTTGGCAATAGGCACCGCCACCCCCGATCTTGCCCGTGATCGTGTTTGTGCTGTCCGCGTCCGCATCCACATCTGCCTACCTGATCTTGTTCACCAGCCGACCAGCCCATGTTCGAATCCACCAATCCAGTTCGTGTTCACCCAGTCAACCCAATCCATTTTTCTATTAATCAAAATCAGGTTGGTTCAGCGCATTCAGTTCAATCTAGTTCAGCTTGGCTCATTCAAGTACAACTCATTTTCAGACCATTTTCATCAATTATTGTAATATTTTAGGTAATTCGAAAACCTCTATATTATTTTAGATGCATATTCCCATGATTTAGCAAGTTTAGGTGTTATGATTATTATTATTTATTATTTATTTATTTATTTATTCATCATTGGTTATTATTTTACTTATTTTCAATTATTTGTATGTTATCGTATATGATGAATGTTTACATTATTATTTATTATTATTATTATTATATTTATTTATTAATAATATTGTTATTATGTTTAGTAAGTTGTACACATATCTATATATCTTTTTGCTTGTGAGGTGTATGTCATTATTTATTTGTATTTAATTATATACTCTTGTATTGTATAACTATGATATTATTATTATTCATGATTAATGAGTATTAGCTATTTATTTATTTTTATTTATATATGATTAAATATTTAATTGTTTAATTATTTATGTGATTACTAACACAAGTATATATGAGATTTACTCATGTTTACTATTGTATTTACATAGTATAATTATATTATTATTATTTTGATTAGAGTATTATTTATTTTCGTGTATTTAATATTTACCTAATTATCTATGTGCGTATTTGTGGTTTTTTTATTAATATTATGTCTCAATTGGCATGCGAGGTGTCTACTTGTAGCCTTGTTAGCACTATTTTCTTATTAGGTTGTATTGATGATATGAGCACATACCATGATCATGCATCAAATAGAGATATTAGTATTTTACTTAGCAGTGGGTTCCTATGTATGTCTCGTAGTTCGAGCACACCGTAGATATGCAGATATGCTTGGAGCTTGGACTATAGATCTGGAGAACTCTCTCTCTCTCTCTCTCTCTCTCTCTTCTTGACTCCCTGCGTGTAGTGTTTAATCGTGTTTTATACGTAAGATGACATCGGCGGTGTATTGTCGAATCTTTCCGACATTGGGCCATCTACTATGTTTTCTATGCTTGTTTAATAAAACTACGAGGATGAGATCCCTTGTTCATTTTTGAACCGAAGCTCCTGAAATGTACTATATAAGCCTCTTTCCAAAACCTATTTTATAAGTACACGCATTTTTACGGATTTCACCAATAAGAGAATAAGTTGTACGGAGATATGTATGTACCGCACTAGTACTCCTTCAAACTATGAAGTAGTTCGGTGCATGAAGATATTGCATAATGCAACTCATTTTTGGAATTTGTGGCACTAACTTAATCATTCCTTTTGCCACTTGAGTATCGTGGAGGGTGTAATATGGAGAATGTGAGGGAATAAGTGTTGTATGTATAAAATAGAATATTAGCATTGCATGTGTGCCGACATATGTTTAAGATTGTTTACTTACTACCCAGTGTGAGGTAATTCTGAAGTTTCATAAGTTCCCGTGGGTATTGGAATTCCCGTTTGCCAGTTTGTATTAGTTATTTTTCGGACCAATAACATTCGTTAATGATGGTTTTCATATAATATATGTAGGACTTCCAAATCCTAAGTTGACTTTGGTGGGGGGACAGAAAAATGGTACACATAGTTGATCTCAGCGCAACTACTTTCTTCATTACTTTTATTTAAATTTGATGTGTTTTAATGCATAATTGACAATGTCTTCCATTCACATGATACCAAGTGGGTTGTTTCGATCTATTTTATCAATCGAGTCTTATTGACAAACAACTCTAAACATGACTCGACTCGATTGTTACATTTCTGATTTGGTTCCGCACATACTTGGACAAGTTTATTATCGTGTTTGTGGACAACATTCATGTCTATTCAAATAATGAAGAAGAGCATGTGAAGCACCTGTCCATTACTCTTCAAGTTAAGAGAGAAAATCAACTATTCGCCAAGCTTTCAAAGTGTGACTTCTGGTTGAAGGAGGTAAACTTCCTTAGTCATATTATTTCAAAGGCCAACATTGCAGTGGATCCATCAAAAGTGAAAGCAGTCACTGATTGGCCACAACCCAAGTCAGTCACTGACATCAGAAGCCTTCTTGGTTTAGCGGGTTACTATAGGAAATTCATTAAAGACTTCTCCTTTGTAGCATCGCCGATGACCAAACTCACAAGAAATGGAGTCAAGTTCGAATGGAGTAGTAATTGTGAGGAGAGTTTCTAGTCTCTAAAGAAGAGTTTAACAACTGCACCAGTCTTGACACTGCCAAATGGTAATGAAGGATTCGTAGTCTTCAGTGATGAGTCCTTTTTGGGTTTAGTATGTGTCCCTATGCAAGGAGGTAAAGTGGTGGCATATGCCTCTCGTCAATTGAACAATCATGAGCAAAATTATACACCCGTGACTTGGAACTGGCAGCAATGGTTTTTGCCTTGAAGATTTGGAGACACTACTTGTATGGAGCCCAGTTTGAAGTCTTCACTGACCACTGGAGTTTGAAGTATATCTTCACCCAGAATGACCTTAAGTTTCGATAGAGGAGGTGGCTAGAGTATTTGAAGGACTACGACTTCCAAATCTTACACCACCCAGGGAAAGTGAATGTGGTAGCAAACATGGGCAATAAGAGATTTCGTTATTTCCAATGATTGAAGTGGTAACTATCAACCGTGTGGAGAAACTAACAGGTTTACTGGCAAATTTTGTTATTTCCAATGATTTAGTTGATCGTTTTAAGCTAGCACAAATGGGCGATGAGGAGCTAAATGAAGTGATGGACAAGACTCCTGACATTGTAGCTAATTCCAAGTGTGATTAGATTTAGAGGAAGGTTGTGTGTACCCAAGGATGATGAACTGAGATGGAATATCTTGGTGGAGGCTCATCACTCAAAGTTCTCGATACACCCTGGAGTTACTAAAATGTATCAGGATTTAAAGCGAACCTACTGGTGGATTGGGATGAAGAGGGATGTTGTGGATTTTGTCTCCAAGTGTCAGACTTGCCAACAGATTAAAGCCCAACATCAACTACCTGGAGGACTATTGCAACCTTTAGAAATACCAACTTAGAAATGGGAGTGTGTCACATGCGATTTTATTGCAAAGCTCCGAAGGACTCAGAAGAAGCATGAATCTTATGGGTGGTTGTGGACCGACTAACTAAGGTTGCTCACTTCATCCCCATGAAATCAATGAGAAATGTGGAATACCTGGCAGGATTGTATGTCGAAAATATTGTCAAGTTGCATGGGATTCCAAAAGAGATAGTTTACGACCGTGATCCCCTATTCACCTCACATTTTGGGAAGCTTTCCAAAAAGCCATGGGGACCCAAATCAAGTTGAGTACAACATATCATCCCCAAACTGATAGTTAGAGTGAGAGGAATGTTCAAACTTTGGAAGATTTGTTGCAGGCTTGTAGTCTTGACTGGGGAGGTGATTGGGAGAAACACTTAGCCTTTGCTGAATTTACCTACAATAACTCTTATCAAGCCAGTATAGGGACAGCACCATTTGAAGCCTTATATGGTAGACCCTACAAGTCTCCATCGTGCTGGCTGGAGTCTACCGAAACAGTTATAGTTGGGCCAGAGATGGTGAGGGAAGCAACTGAAAAGGTGAAACTCATTCAGCAAAGGCTTAAGGTAGCTTAGGATCAACAGAAGAGTTATGCTGATACTCGAAAGAGTGACCTAGAGTTCCAAGTTGGGGAGTTTGTGTACCTAAAGACATCTCCTAGGAAAGGGGTGATTAGATTTAGAACTTCAGGGAAGTTGAAGCCAAGATTCATAGGACCATTCCGAATACTGGATCGAGTTAATAATTGTGCATATAGATTAGCATTGCCAGCAAGCCTAGTTGGAGTACAAAATATTTTCCATGTGTCAATGCTAAAGAAATATGTAGGAGATGAAGATCATATAATCACAAATTTTGAAGACTTAGAAGTACAATTAAATTTAACCTACGAGGAAAAGCTGATTCGCATCCTAGCAAGAGAAATAAAGACACTCAGGAACAAGGAAATTCCTTTCGTAAAAGTATTGCGGAAATATCAGGGGTGAGAGGAAACTACATGGGAGACTGAACATGAAATGGCAAGGAAATACCCTAGCCTATTCGTGGCATAAGATTCTTATAATTATATTAGCATGATCTGATACCGAAGAAATAATTAATCATGATTGTCCTATTGCCCGCTATGATATTTTGGGGACGAAATATTTCTAAGTTAGGGAGATTGTAAAGATTATAAATAAATATATATATATATATATATATATATATATATATATTTGACTCGGTCTGGTAAGGATCAAACATTGGAGAATTATTATTAATATTATATTATTATTATATTTTATTCTCTACCCAGTTAAATTCTGGTATTGGGGTGTTTTCCCATACCCTAGCCGTCATTTTCTTGTTGGGGCGTCTTCGTCACCCTAGCTGCCTACTTCTCATCTTCTTCTCTTCTTCTCTTCTTCCTTACTGGAGCCGGCTTCCTCCTTGTTTGGGTATCCTTCCTATCTCCCTATTCTTAGTTTTCATGCATGTATATTTTGAAATGTATAGATGAATGATAGTTGATAAAAAAAAATTATTGCGATTTCTAATCCTTTCGGTTTTGTGTTTTGGGTTGTTTTCACCACTGTTGGAGGATCGTCGCTGGTTGTAGCAATGATGGGGATTGCTGCTAATCGTTACCTAAATCTTTAATGATAATAAGGTTGATGATCATGGGAATTAACATCTTAAATCAACAAGAAAAACTAAATTGTATTGTATACAACTGAAATCCTTTCCATGGCCAACGAGTTCAAAATTTTTGTCAAGATGAGCGATTGCAGGAAACATTTGCAAGGCATCCCCTCACACCCTCTGGCCCCTCTGGCTCCTGGGTCGAAGGGTTGGCTTGCCTTGACCCTTGTTTCTGATGGGTGGTGGAACTACTCTGGTTAGTGGGCAGAGTTTCAGGTAGTCACAGAGGTGGTGGCGTTCCTCTTCAAACAGGTGCTGTAATGGAAGCTTCATAGGGTGGAAGGATGCCAGTTGTTCTTCATCGACAAGCTCCATCAGGGGTTCCATTACAGCATTTACTGCCATCCGCACAATCCACTGCTGACGACCTCCTTGCCGGGAATCATGGTGGTGAACATCCCGACGTGGAGAACGACCCTATTCCCTTCGTCGACCAGTTGTGGCTGATCCTTCCTTGTCCGATGCCGGCCTGAGGTAGTGGAACCTCTGAATTGTAGCAAGGTGCATGAAAGTGCTCATCTTGAGGCTAGTGTGCATGGAGGACGTGATCTGGTTTTGTTGAACTAATTAATTATTGTAAAAAATTGCCGTGGGTAATAAAAATACGGTAATAATAAACTGTTGAGAATTAATTGGTGTACTATAAGCTATTAATTTAAATCGGATGGTTATAAGTGATTAATGAAATAAAGATTTCACGTTTACCATATTAAATATGATACTAGGTTGATAAAGTGATTATTTTAATAACGAGTTAGTAAGGTAGAAAATGGGTTATTAAACTATAATCATGTAAAAATCACAAGCGTTGAACGTAAATAACATAATGAAAATAAATAAAGTTCGAACATTTATTGAGTTGAATAATTGAAAATAATTTCTTTATTAGTAGTATCCCTGAATTAGGATAATACAAATCAATTTAAATAATTTAATCGAATGACTTAATTAATTTATACATAAATATTATGATTTGATAAAAAATTAATAAATTATTATAGGTATACCAAAGCTTTTATTCAATGAATTAAGTATCTAGTGCTCACTAAATGGCTATTAATATTGATAGTGATTAAAAATAAAAATCGTAAACTAAATCGTTAAGATCGTGGTTAAGTAACTATCATCTCAAAGGAAAATATACTAATAATAGTAATGAAATACCTCTTTATAAGTGTTCGGGCGCGGGTTCGTCCGCTGGTGCGGGTTAGAGTGTTCCCGCGTCGGGTTGGAAGGGTTCGGTGGGACCGAGGCGCCCTTGCCGCGCAAAGAGACAGCGGGATGAGACTAAAGAGTCACAAGTATCCAATAACACTTAGACAATTCTTATGCACTCGGTGGGATGGCCATTTCGACACACACACTCGACAGGACTTCCCCAGCACTCGGCACGCAGGCTCGAGGCTGCTGGAATAGAACTGGATGGTTCGGTCACAGGTGGACAACGCTGCACCGACAGCTTACCGGGTGTGCCCAGCACTTGGCCCCGACCAAGGCTGGTTGCAGCCACACACCGGCAATCCCCCTTACCCGACACTACCTCACATCTCCACGCAGGGAGGCACTCACCCACACTTGATCACTTTTGATCTGATTTTGTTTTTCTCCCCCTCTACACAAGGATAACATCTCCTTATATAGACACCCGGCTGAAGTGCTGCACGCCAACACATGCACCCCTTGGTGCTTGGTGTTCCGGCTTCCACCCCTTGGTGCTTGGTGTTCCGGCTTCCACCCCTTTCCCTCCTTCCGAATAAATCTCACGTATCTTATTTCTATTAAATTAGGCATAACCACGGGTTCAACCACGACTGGCTGGGTTAACCATCATGATTGAGCCGAGGGGTGCGGTGAAAAATTTGGACGAACAATAAGTTAATAATTATTTTATCATGAGTGAAGTGTGAATTAATTTTTAAATATTTAATTTAAAATGTAAAGTATGCTAAATGTTGAGAATTTTATAGTTAATATTGTTGAATGTGCACGCTCTATGTTGTCGAATTCTAATAATGATATGTTTAAGTCTAGTTGCATGCATTTCTACTCAAATAAAATTATACTTATGTATAATTTATGTTCTCATTCAGATTAGTATCGTTGGTCACCATTGCAGGTTCACATATGAACTATCTAGGTCCGTATAATTATTTGAAATGTTGTGTTTTCCCTTTTTGGCAGCCCTGGTCTGCCTAAGCCCAGATTCGACCACCATGCACCGAGTGCAGCCGGGGTCAAAGAATTGACTCAGTCCGACACGAGGCCACACTTTTTAAAAAATTACTATGTGGGAGCCTTGGTCGACATGAGTTCATATCTGACCACCATGCGCTGAGCGCAACCGAGGTCAATGAATTGATTCAATTCAACACATGGCAGCACCCACTAAAAGATTAAATATTTGCCCCCATGCTAAAAGGGGTGACAGGGCATAGTGGCGCAAGATGGCTCATTATGTACTTGTGATACCGAGAGGGTGAGTCAATAGCAAATAATGGTAACTACAGACAGTAGGCGACATAGTGTGTGTGCACAGGCATGGGATTGTAGCCAGATCGGGTGGCCACCCCTCCCAGCATAATTGGAGCTCAACATAGGTTCATAACAACTAAAAGTCTCGAGAAATGATTATAGGGATTATATTGACTTGATTTATTTAATTATGCGGCTTAGTGGTTTTATTACTAATGCGGAATTGCCTTCGTAGGTGAGTAGCTTCAGACTGAGGATTAAAAGTGTGGTTGGTGGTTCTTTTATCACCTAGGTTTGGTGAATTGATAATAAATTGGACTTCCTTTTATTCACTTGTGTTATAAATGTGGCTATGGGAATTGGTTAGAGAATGTGGGACTTTGTACTCACCTATTTAATTTATTTTACGTATTGTCATATGTTATCAGAACATGATTTATTTTTATTAGTTATAAATTTCTATACTTATTTTCTATATTATGATTCATGTTCTTGAATGTTATTGTTACATTATTTATGTTTATGAGTAACCCCCGGCCAGTTATGGTGGGTCGTTACAATTTTAGTAAATACTAGCATGGATCTCATAAGCATATCATGATATGTTTAGAGATTTGTTGTAACAACCTGGCCCAAAGTGCAATTTAATGGGCCTAAGTCATTTCTTTAACATGGATAACTCAAGTTAAAGATATATAGTCCATTCCCACTTATACACATGATATCCCTCAACTTAGTCCCACATCTAATACCTATTGGGAGAGGATCCTGTTTATAAGTGGGAGTGGACTATATATCTTTAACTTGGGTTAACCATTTTAAAGAAATGACTTAGGCCCATTACATTGCACTTTGGGTCGGGTCGTTACAAATGGTATCATAGCATCCTGGTAATGTGTTAGATGGTGGGCTGGACTAGGGACATTGGCTAGGCTTCTGGTTAAGGTCATGGGATGGGGTGTAATGACCCGCCATTTTTTTCAAATGACAATGCATGAAGTAATTATCCCACAGTCTTTGACCGTTTCCCATAGCCACATTTATAACGCAAGAAAAGTAAAAAGAGAAGTCCGCTTATTATCCGTTCACCACCTGCGTTGGTTGAAGAACCACCATGTCATCCCCTAGCCTTTAGTTCCAGCTGCTAACCAGCGAAGGCAATTCCGGGTTAGTGATTAACCACTAAGCCATATAATTAAATAAAACAAGTGCATAAACTCCCTATCATTATCTATAATATTGGCACTTATGACCATTCCAACATGTCCATTTATTAGCTGATGGTTTAGTCCACCATGTCTATTACTTGGCTGATGGGTCAGTCCACCATGTCTATCTATTGGCTGATGGGTCAGTCCATCATGTATGTTACCTGCTGGCAAGTCCAATCTGCTATGTCTATTATCGGCTGGTGAGTCCAATCCACAATGTCTATTAGTTGGCTGATGGGTCTGTCCACCAAGTCCATCTATTGGCTAATGGGTTAGTCTACCGTGTAAAACCCGTGACTCGAGTCAGGGTTTTACATTACTGAACTAGTCGGTTCAACCGTTGGTTCGAGTCGAGTTAGTTTCATGAACCATGTGCTGAGTCGAGGGCAACCGTGAGTAATGAATGATGAGAGTCAGGTGTACTTGAATATATGATGATAACATCGAGAAGGTGGTGAGAAATGAGTTATCAGAATATATGAAAGTATGTAGTATTTTTTTCTTTTTATATGTTTGATCGTAGAAATAGTTTTAGGTCGAATAAGACATTAGGACGTGTTGGATCATATTCGGGTGGGTTATTAGTTATAGAGCATGCCATTTGGATGTTGTTGTGTTTGTTTTATTTTATGGGATTTTTCCATATTTTTCTATATTTTTTAAAGGATTTTTTACAAACTAGTTATTATTTTGACTCGAGTCAGAATCGAGTCAATATTTATTTGCGAAATTGCCAAAGGAGTATTTCTTCTCCCTCCCGACAATTCCTCACCCAAACCCTGTCACCGCCGCCTTGTGCTCATCGCCACCGCCACCACTGTCGACGCCGCATTGATCATCGCCGCCCCACCCTGCCGTGCCCTCGCCGTGCTGCCACGACCCACCCCGGCCACCACCTAGCCACCACGATGCTGGAATCAACCCACAAGCCGCGACGTTCCCCTTGTTGATTTGCCACCGTCCATGCCGCGCCGTTGCCACCGTGACCCTGATGACCACCCCCTTGACCTCCCCGACGTTTCCCCCTTACCAAGCGCTGCCATCGAAGCCGTCCGTGGGCCTGATCGGAGCAACCGACCACCCAGACTGAACTCGATGCCACAACCGGCGGTCATCGCTATCGCGGCTGCCCTTGCCGTCACCACTATTGGGACGAGCTCGCCGAGCCAATGCTAACCCTTACCCTCGATTGCCTTGCAGGAACAATCACCAGAAAATCGCCGGGACAGTAGCTGGCCGGAAGTAGCGGGAAACTGGATTCACACAAATTCGTCGGAAATCACCTGATCTTCCGCCGAATCTCCAATTGAACCCTATCAGACTCCGGACGCCATAGGGTGCTGAATTCGAGCCACGAACCCCGTGAGGTATAATTTATTTTAACTTAATTATTTAGAAGTAGTGATTATTAGAATTGCATGCTAGGATTGGTGAATTGAATGTTATAATAATATATATAAATGTAGATTTGATTAAGGATAAAATATAAAATTTGTTTGGTTGAGTGGTGTTAAAAATGTAGGCTAAGAAACTAATTAGGCAACTAGGTAATGATCATGATCTAATGCAAACTAGCCTAAGTAGACTTGCTAGAATTGATATAGGTTGATGTGTGTTGACTGATGCGTGATGGATGTATGTGTGATATAGATTGTATGACTGCATCATTAGCGGGCGTTAGTATTTAGTTTCGATGTGTAGGTACGGAGTAGGAGCTCGCCGCCTAGGCACGAAGACACGCTTGGAGCTTCTACCAGGTCTGTTTAGGACTCGTTCTCTGTTTTTACGCTACTCTATTGTGTATTTGATTTATCATGTGTAGGATGAATTAAGTGGCATTTTATCAGATCCCACTTAACTCGGGCCATTTAGCCAGCAGTTTTTTTCTCGGATTAATAACCCTTGAAGATGAGATCCCTCGAGTTTATTTTCGAACTTCAAATCCAGCTCACGATGCCTTCGGGCCTAATGTATAAATCCCAACGTAGACTTATATACATGTATAGTTTTCGCGTTTTCAGTGCGAGATTGTACGAGGGAAATCCGACTAACATGCAACGCGAGTGGGCAAGTGTTAGTTCCTTAAACCCAGAGAAGTGTGGTGGTTTACGGGTACTGCAATGCAGCACATGACTAGACTTGTGGTTTCCAAGGGTAATAAAGGCGACTGCCTAAGAGTGCTCGGCCTTCATGCTCAAGTCCAGGAGTAATATGGAAGGTGCAGAGGGCAAAAATGTAACACCCCGTTTCGGCTTACCCATGAACCGACCTAGAAATGTCACCGGCGACCGAACCGTCGCTAATCTTTTGGGTTTGGTTAAGCCAACCTAGTTCTGCCCTCGGCATCTCTATATGGACATGCAAACATGAAATGCATGAATGAGAACAATTAGGTTCTAACGGAGTCCGATATGCATGTGATAATATGCAAGCAAAAGAAAACCATGCAACAAGCAAGAAATTTAAATAAAAATTCATTAATTTTTACGAAAAAAATGGACAGAATCTCCCCTAGAAGTGCAATAAGGGCCAACCTATCCACGACAAGAGTATATAAATATTTTATCAAAATACGATAAAACATAACAATGTACTATGGCACTCAGTCCTTATCTCTTTCATTTCATTTGAGCCGAGTCTGAATTCTAAGGCCCTCTACTCATTCACATATATCCGCTCGTCTCATAAGATGCAATTTATTAAAAAAAAAACATTCTAATTGTAAGACCCTGTTTCAGCTCACTCGTGAACCGACCCAGAAATGTCACCGGCGACCGAACCGTTCGCTAATCTACTAGATTCGGTTCAGCCGACCCGGATCTACTCTCGGCATCTCAAGATGGAGATGCAAACATGAAATGCATGCATGCACCACATTCAATCATATTTATAGGCCGAGTCTGAACTCATTCGTTTTTACCCGAGCCGAGTCTGAACTCCAAGGCTCCCTACTCAATCATATTTATCAGTTCGTTTCATAACAAGTAATTCATTCAAGCAAACACATCAAAATTATCATTTACATAACAATAACACACCATCATTATATGTACGTTACACGCGGTAGGTACATGTGTGCGCTGCTCCGTGCTGCTCCTCCGCAGTCCCGACAGCTTTCATCGCTCACATTCCTCACCTACATATATATAGAAAAACCATCAGTAACGAGTGTTACCGGCCCGGAAAATAACTAATATCAATCTGGCACAGGAGAGCAAACTCTTCTGTTGAATCAAAACCATATACTTCCTCAAGAACTCTCATCAGAGCACATACGGGAGCAATCGCCGTCGGGCCGTCGGCCTCGGGTCGACAGTGTCCCCCTTTCTTTCTCATTCTCATACCTTGGCCATTTCTCTATCGCTTCTCGCATCAAATTTCATTCCTTACCGCCCTCTGCACCTTCCATATTACTCCTAGCCTTGAGCACTAAGGCCGATCACTCTCAGGCAGTCGCCTTCAGTACCCTTTGAACCACAAGACTAGACATGAGCTGCATTGCAGTACCCGTAAACCTCCACACTTCTCTGGGTTTGAGGAACTCCAAGGTGGAGTTGTCCGGATCCTTCGGGAACGAAGTGGGTTCTCCCAAGCTCCAGAGCCCGCTCTTCCGAGCACATGCCCTATCTGAAGACGTGGCCGCAAGTACCCCTCATCCCATCTCTCACCGAAAACACGAAAACTATACATATATAGGCCTGGGTTGGGATTTGTACAATAGGCCCAAAGACATCGTGAGCTGGATCTAAAGTTCGAAAACAAACTCGAGGGATCTCATCCTCGAGGGTTATTATTTCAAAATAAAACTGTTGGCTAAATGGCACGAGTTAAGTGGGATCCGATAAAATGCCACTTAACTTGTCCTGCACATGATAAATCAAATATACAATAGAGTAGCGTAAAACAGAGAACGAGTCCTAAACGGACCTAGTACAAGCTGCAAATGGGTCCACACGCCTAGGCGGCGAGCTCCTACACCGTACCTACACAATCAGACTAAAAACTAACGCCCGCATGATGAATCACACATCCTATAGCATGCACACACAATCAACACAATCACGCATCAACCATCACACATCAACCTATATCAATTCTAGCAAGTATACTTAGGCTAGTTTGCATTAGATCATGATCATAACCTAGTTACCCTAATTAGTTTCTTAGTCTCTATTTTTTAACACCTCTCAATCAAACAAATTCCATATTTTATCCTTAATCAAATCTACGTTTATATATATTATTATAACACACAATTCACCAATTCTAGCATGAAGTTCTAATAAGCAATACTTTCAAATAATTAAGTTAAAATAAATTATACCTTGTGTCGTCGAAAATCAGCGACGGTTAGGGTTTCCGTTTCGTGGCTCAAAAGTCAAATTCGGCACCTAGCGGCGTCCGAAGTCCGATCAGATACATCTTCACTCCACCCGGGTGTACTGAGCATCTCGACGTGTGAGCTTCGTGAAGAATAGTACTTCGTAGTCCAAGACACTCTGGAACATTAGGCACGAATAGTCGGCCTCTCAATCTGACTAATCCATCTGTATCCCTGGCCAATTCCTGATGTGTTCCGTGTTCCAACCACTGCTTCAACTGCGGATCTGCCTCCTGTGCAATCCGGATCTGCTCAAGCACGCTTGGCTGAATCGTAAGTCGTGCAATCATCCCAACTAACTGTCTCTGGCTCATAGTGTGCTCGGTCACTAACAATGCTGCTAATCCTGCGGCGTACAAGAATCCTGGCTTCCTGCTCAATGCATCGGCTACGACATTCGCTTTGCCCTCATGGTATGCTATGTCAACCTCGTAATCAGCTAGCATCTCCAACCATCTCCTCTGTCTGCTATTCAGATCCTTCTGTGTGAAGATATATTTCAGACTCTGGTGATCAGTTAGAAGTCTGAAAGATGCTCCATAAAGATAGTGCCTCCATATTCTGAGAGCAAATATGACTGCAGCAAGCTCTAGGTCATCAGTAGGATAGTTGCGCTCATGCACCTTGAGCTGACGAGATGCATAAGCAATAACCTTATCCTTCTGCATCAAAACACAACCTAAGCCAATCCCTGAGGCATCAGTATACACTACAAAATCCTCATGTCCCTCAGGCAATGTGAGGATAGGCGCCGAAGTCAACCTCTCCTTTAGCATCCTGAAACTCTGCTCACATTCGTCTGTCCATATGAACCGTTCCTCTTTCCTAGTCAGTCGCGTCAGAGGGGCTGCTTTGGAAGAGAAGTACTAAATGAACCGTCGGCAGTATCCAGCCAATCCTTGAAAACTCCAAACCTCCTTAGGTGTCTTCGGTTGTTCCCACTACACTACTGCCTCTATCTTAGCTAGATCCACTGAGATGCCTGATGCTGAGATGATGTGGCCGAGAAAATTCACCTCTGACAACCAGAAACTACACTTCGAAAATTTCCCATACAACCTATGCTCTCTCAGTGTTTGCAACACAATCCTCAGGTGTTGCGCATGTTCTTCCTTAGATGAAGAATATACCAGTATGTCATCCACAAAGACTATCACAAACTGGTCCAAGTACTAATTGAACACTTTGTTCATCAAGTCCATAAATGTTGCTGGAGCATTGGTCAATCCAAACAGCATGACCAGAAAATCGTAGTGTCCATATCTCATCCTGAATGCAGTCTTCGAGATGTCTTCTGCTCTAATCCTCAGTTGGTAGTATCCTGATCTCAAATCTATCTTCGAAAAGACAACTGCTAAGCTCAACTAGTCAAATAAATCATCAATACGAGGAAGAAGTGTAACGACCCGCCATTTTTCATGATAATATTGTGGGCCTAACTGGCTAGGTGTTACTCAAAATTAAAGCAACTATGTCAAACATTATTAGAAATCATAACTTATAATAAAATCCCACAGTCTTGGACCGTTTCCCAGCAGCCACACTTATTCCTCAATTAAATAACAAAAAGGAGTCCTCATATTACTTTGCTCCATGCTCTAGTTGTCAATCATCTAATCTCGGATCTGCACACCTGCGGAGGCAATTCCGCGTTAGTGATTACAACACTAAGTAGTATAATAGATAAAACAAACAAGTACATTCCACCATTTTCATATATTTATTTTAATATGCGGTGGAGCGATTCCGCTATACTCCAAAATAATGCGGAGGAGGTGTCCGCTGTGATCTACACACCCCGGCCGTAGCCTTTTTATGGGGAGGCTACCACTACCGTCTCCAGTGCCAGTGCCTCGCACACCCCGGCCGTAGCCTTTTTGTGGGGTAGCTATCACTGCACTCGGGTGATTGCTATGCCCCGTTTGTGGGGAAGCTCTCACTACCAATTCTAGTGCCAGTGCCTCGCACACCCCGGCCGTAGCCTTTTTATGGGGAGGCTATCACTGCACTCCAGTGCCAATGCCTTGCACACCCCGGCCGTAGCCTTTTTGTGGGGCGGCTATCACTGCACTCAGGTGATCGCTATGCCCCGTTTGTGGGGAAGCTCTCACTGCCAACTCTAGTGCCAGTGCCTCACACACCCCGACCGTAGCCTTTTTATGGGGCGGCTATCACTACACTCAGTGCCAGTGCCTCACACACCCCGGCCGTAGCCTTTTTATGGGGTGGCAATCACTGCACTCTAGTGCGATGGAGGAATCGCTGTGCCTCACTCACCTCGGCCGTAGCCTTTTTATGGGGCGGCTATCACTGCTCCAAAACAATATCGATGCATCACAAGATTCACACACATAACACGACCCAGTGTCGGACTGAGTCAATTCTTTAACCCCGGTTGCACTTCGTGCATGGTGGTCGAATCTGGGCTCAGGCCGACCTAGGCTACCAACAAGGAAAATACGATGTTCTACCTATTATACGTACCTGACTTGCGGGTTCGTCCGACTGTAATCCGCTAACCCTAATATGAACGGGGCATAAAATTATACATTAGTATAATTTTACTCGCGTCGAAAATGCATGCAACTAAATATTTAATATATGCCACATTAATTAATTTATTTAATTCGATAAGGTTCAACACTTCTTTATTTAATTAATTATGCTATCGCGTAATTTCTACGCGATTATCTTTTATTGATCCATTATTTCACTTTACGAATTTATTATAAGAATAATCATTTTATTTATCAAATAAAACTTTTATATGATAAAGGATTCCTCATAACCCTTCAATTTAAGTTAATTGCTTTTAATCAGCCGATTAATTAATTACCGTTTATCGTGATCGAAATTTATTAATTTCATGTAATAATTTATAAATTTATTATTTTGACCACTTAACTCATATTCCTTTAAATTAATTATTTCAATGATTTTAACATGAGTTGGTATTATTATTATGATTTTCAACTCAACCCATATCGAGTCAACCCGAAATTACAAAACTGCCATTCTTCTTCTTCTTCTTCTTCTTCTTCTTCTTCCCGTCACCATTCTTCTCTTCACCCAAAACCAGCACCATGCTCTTCTCTTTCGACCAAAATCTAGATCCTATCCTTCACCCATTGTCTCCCTTTCCTAACAACCAAATTAGCAGCAGCAATCAAAGGGCGATTGCACCACCACAGCGACGAACCAGCAGCCATGGCGACCTCGACCTGCTGCTATGGCGACTCAGACGTGGCCAGCAGCACCGCCCCACGCGTCCCCTTCTTCCCGCACAACAACCCAATGCCCAGAAGAAGAGAAACACTACCCTACAGCGTGGTATATGCAACTGGTCGTGACACAAACGCCATGGTGCTGTTGCTGCAATTCAGCAGGACGTGCTACCATCCTTGGCAATTTCAGCAGGACGTGCTACCATTCTTGGCTGTAAATTCTATGAAATCTCACCTTTAATTACTACAACATGAGTAAGGACGTTGATGCAGCAACTGATTAGCAAAAGATTATGACTTGTTGCTGTAATTAATCACAAACACACAAGAATTGCTGCACGGCAGCAACTTATGTTCGTGGGTGAATTCCTGGTTCTAATCCAGTTACATCCTCCCTTTTTCTTGTTGATTTCAGGTTTTAGTTTCCATGATTATCTTGTATTATAATCTTTGATCATATGTATGCATGCAAACTAAGAAGAAGAGAGGAAGAAACTTACCAAAACAATGGGGAAGCCGGCGTTTGTCCAAGGAGCTTATGTGCATGACGCCCCCCCCCTCCTTCTCCTTATAAAATGAAAGAAGGCCTAGGGTTTATGAAAACACACTTCGTTGCCGGGTAAATGGGTAAGTGATACGGTTCACTTTACTAGTTTAAACGGTTAAATGGTATGGTTTACTTAACCAGGTAAAAATACTTAACCGGTTAACTAATACTTTCCACTTGACCGGGTAATTGATAATTAACCGGGTAGCGGGTAAATAATTTAAATAAATTCATGGATACCAACGTTCGATCCCACCACGTCGAATATATACATATATATATATATATATATATATATATTTGTTATTTTTCCGGGTCTTTACAATCTCCCCAACTTAGATTATTTCATCCCCGAAATATCATAGCATAAATTTGATTTACATAGATTTTATGCTACAAACAAGCTAGGATATTTTCTGGCCATTTCCTGTTTAGTCTCCCATGTCGCTTCTTCTGATCCCTGATTTCTCCATAATACCTTTACCAAAGGGATCTCCTTGCTACGGAGTGTCTTTGTTTCCCTTGCCAAGATTCGAATCGGTTTTTCCTCGTAGGTTAAATCCGACTGTAGCTCTAAATCTGCAAAATTTGTGATAATGTGATTCTCATCTCGTAAATATTTCTTTAGCATTGACACATATATATATATATATATATTTATTTATTTATTTATTTTTTCTGGGTCTTTACAAGAGGGTATCTGTTCTTAACCGTTGCATGGTTTAGCATCTTGTAATCTATTAGTGTGCATGTACGAAATGAAGGAGTGCGTACATTCAGAATCAAACAAGACACGTGCAGGTACAAGGCCTACGGAAAGCGTACCTGTCAAGACCGTCGTGTCCTCAAGGGCCTCTCCTACGGTGGCTGCGTACATCCTTGCTGGTTGCTGCTGCTCTAGTGCGGATGGTGCAGCCTGATTCTGAGCTAACTGTGGTTGTGGCTGTGCCCTACCCGTCTGCTTCCTAGTCTGTCCTGCAGCCAAGTACCTCTATGATCTGGTCCCCTTTGCTGCCGCCTCGATGGTTGTTGGTCTCCACCTCTTTGGCCTTGTCCATGGCCCTGTTGGCCTCTCTGTGTGATTGCTGCTGGGGAGCTGGAAGTGCAAGTCTCTGCTGAGGTGCTATGTAACGACCCGCCATTTTTCACGATATTGTGGGCCTTGCTGGCAGGGTGTTACTCAAAATTTAACAAAACCCAACCCTATAACAACCAATCCAAACAAGACCAGCTGTTACGTAAAAGGTTACATGAATAATATGAAGCAAATAAGTCTATCATTTCTAACTCAAAAGAACTTATTTTCAAATGACAATGCATAAAGTAATTATCCCACAGTCTTGAACCGTTTCCCATAGCCACATTTATAACACAAGTAAAGTAAAAAGAGAAGTCCCCTTATTAACTGTTCACCACCTGCGTTGGTAGAAGAACCACCCTGTCGTCACTTAATCTTTAGGTCCAGCTGCTAACCTGCGGAGGCAATTCCGTGTTAGTGGTTAACCACTAAGCCGTATAATTAAATAAAACAAGTCCATAATTTCCCTATCATTATCTATAATATTGGCACTTGTGACCATTCCAACATGACCATTTATTAGCTAATGGTTCAGTCCACCATGTCCATTAGTTGGCTGATGGGTCAGTCCACCATGTCCACCTATTGGGTGATGGTTCAGTCCACCATGTCCGTAATTAGCTGGCGAGTCCAATCCGCCATGTCCAATTTATTGGCTGATGGGTCAATCCATCATGTCCATTACTGGCTGGCGAGTCCAATCCACCATGTCCGTTATCGGCTGGTGGGTCCAATCCACCATGTCCGTAATTGGCTGGCGAGTCCAATCCGCCATGTCCAATTTATTGGCTCATGGGTCAGTCCAGCATGTCCATTACCGGCTAGCGAGTCCAATCTGCCATGTCCGTTATCGGCTAGTGGGTCCTATAACGACCCGCCATTTTTCACGATATTGTGGGCCTAGCTGGCCAGGTGTTACTCACAATTAAGTAAATATGACTAACATTTTTTTTTAACAAAAACATATATAAAGATCCCATAGTCTTGGACCGTTTCCCAGCAGCCACACTTATTTCTCAATTAAATAAAAAAAGGAGTCCTCATATTTATTTTGCTCCATACTCTGGATGTCAATCACCTAATCTCGTACCTGCATACCCGCGGAGGCAATTCCGCGTTAGTGATTACAACACTAAGTAGTATAATAGATAAAACAAGACAAGTACATTCCACTATTTCCTTATGTTTATTTTAATATGCGGTGGAGCGATTCTGCTATACTCCAAAACAATACGGAGGAGGTATCCGCTGTGATCCGCACACCCCGGCCGTAGCCTTTTTTGTGGGGAGGCTACCACTTCCGTCTCCAGTGCCAGTGCCTCGCACACCCCGGCCGTAGCCTTTTTGTGGGCTAGCTATCACTACACTCGGGTGATTGGTATGCCCCGTTTGTGGGGAAGCTCTCACTACCAATTCTAGTGCCAATGCCTCGCACACCCTGGCCATAGCCTTTTTATTGGGAGGCTATCACTGCACTCCAGTGCCAATGCCTTGCACACCCCGGCCGTAGTCTTTTTGTGGGGTGGCTATCACTGCACTCAGGTGATTGCTATGACCCGTTTGTGGGGAAGGTCTCACTACCAATTCTAGTGCCAGTGCCTCACACACCCCAGCCGTAGCCTTTTTATGGGGCGGCTATCACTGCACTCCAATGCCAGTGCCTCACACACCCCGGCCGTAGCCTTTTTATGGGGCGGCTATCACTGCAATCCAGTGCGATGGAGGAATCGCTGTGCCTCACTCACCCCGGCGGTAGCCTTTTTATGGGGTGGCTATCACTACTCCAAAACAATGTCGATGCATTACAAAATTCACGTACATAACACAACCCAGTGTCGGACTGAGTCAATTCATTGACCCCGGTTGCACTCGGTGCATGGTAGTCGAATTTGGGCTCAGGTCGACCTAGGCTACCAACAAGGAAAGTATTATGTTCTATCTATTATACGTACCTGATTTGTGATTACGTCTGACTATGACCCGTGAACCCTAATACAGTAATGGGGAGGCTGCCTGGGACGTAGATGAGGGATGAAATACTCCCTCCTCCTGCATATATATACACTTCAACCATTCCCTCCATTAAATTCTCATACCCCATCATCCATTGGTATTTCCTAGGTTCAACGACCCCTTCATTAAATTCTCACACTCCATCATCCATTGGTATTTCCTAGGTTCAACGACCCCTTCTCCTTTTATAAAGAATAAATGACGGCTAGGGTTTGTGGAAGCACCCTTTCACCATAATTCCTTTAACCGGGTAATTGGGTAATTAACACGGTTCACTTAACCCTTTCACTCAACCTCTTAAATTGTATGGTTCACTTTACTAGTTTAAACGGTTAAATGATATGGTTTACTTAACCGGGTAAAAATACTTAACCGGTTAACTAATACTTTCCACTTGACCGGGTAATTAATAATTTACCGGGTAGCGGGTAAATAATTTAAACAAATTTATGGATGCCAACGTTCGATCCCAACGCGTCAAATATATATATATATATATATATATATATATATATATATATATATATATATATTCCGGGTCTTTACAGGTGCAATCCACCATGTCCGTAATTGGCTGGCGAGTCCAATCCGCCATGTCTAAATTATCGGCTGATGGGTGAGTCCATCATGTCCATTATTTGATTATGAAGGGAATAACCCATGTCAGACTGAGTCAATTCCTTCAGCCCAGTTGCGCTCAATGCATGGTGGTCGAACCTGGGCACATGCTGACCAGCTAATCCACAAGGTAAAATACACCATTTTAAATAATTATATGGACCTGGATATTTTGAACTTGCAGCTGCGACCAATGATCTTAATCTAAGCAAGGGAGAAGACACGCCGACAACGAAGTGGAGAAGAGAATACAAATGAAGGCTAGGGTAGAGGACGTCCTTTATAAATAAAATGACAGCTAGGGTTTGTGCTAACACACTAACACCCGTATTTAATTCCTTTAACCGGGTAACCGATTAAAGAAAAAAATATTTAATTGGGTAGACTTAACCAGGTAGAGAATATAATATAATTAATATTAATTCTCTAACGTTCGTTCCCTCTTTGCCCTAGTCGAATATATTAATTTTATTTTCCACGGTCTTTACACGCTAGGAGTGTCAACTGCTGGCTCTGGCTAGTCGGACACATTGCAGCTCTATGTCCCGGTTGACCACAACTGTAACAGGCCCTAGTGCCTCCTCTACACTCTGCGGCCCTGTGTCCTGGCTGACCGCAGTTGTAACAAAACCTAGTGCCTACTCTGCACTCTGCGGCTCGGTGCCATGGCTGACCACAGTTGTAGCATATATTTCTGCTTGCTCTACACTCTCCCCAATGATGGCGTTGGCAACTCTGACAGAATAGGGCTCTGCTGCCCTGTACCTGGCCATCCATGGCTCTCATGGCTACTGGCGCATCTACACGTCGTCTCTGCTGTGCACCCTGCTCTGGCTGATATGGCCTCGGATGTTGAGGCCTCTGGTCGACATCTCGACGTGGTCGTGTTGCTATCACCCGCTCTGCTTCACCTGCAGCTCTCACTACGTCACCGACGGGAGTAAACTTCCTATCCAAGTATGCCATCCGAATCTCACGATGGAGGCCTTCATAGAAGCGCTCTATTCTTCTTCCTTTGGTTGGAACCAAATCTGGGGCAAATCTCTCCAACGCTCCAAAACTCGTCTCATACTGTACTACTGTCATAGGCCCTTGCCTCAACAACTAGAACTCTCGTTCCTTCCTTCTCCTAACATTTGGTGGAAAATACTTTCCATCAAATTCAACTCTGAATTCCTCCCAAGTGATGTCCTGAGGCTGGCGATGAGCAAATACAGAATTCTGCACTGAACTCCACCATAGCCTCCCTTCGTCTTGGAATGCTCCTGTGACGACGTGCACTCTGTGTTCTATGGGGCATGCCATACTATCAAACACTCCTATGGCCAACGATATCCATAGGAATGCCTCCTCAGCATCCAAGTTCCCAAAGAAAGGTCGTCTGCCATTCTTCACAAATCTCTCATATTGCCGCAATTCCAAACTCCTCACGTCTACAGATCTATTTGATCCCTCTGCTTGCTCATAACAAGGAATCTGTGATCCCGTACCAACTGGTACACTGTCACCTCCACCTCCAACTGCTCCACTGTCACCTCCAACTGCTCCATTCCCCCTACAGTTTGCCCACTACCTACTATCGCAGGTCCACTAGCGTCCTGTCTCATCCTTGCTCTAAGTGGGGCAACCAGTGGAGCTGTTTGGGGGTAGCTCCCTGTTGCAGCGGTGGAGGAGGAGGCAGCGGCGGAGGGCCCATGGGCGCTACTGGCTCTCCTTGCGCCTCTTCATCCATGGCTGGTCTCTTCTCTGCTCTAGCCACTGATAGAGCTATTTGTCTGAGCTCTCTCCTAAATTCCTCCTGATTCTACTGCATTTGCATCTGAACCTCAACTAGCCTAGCTATCGCAGCATCCCTTTCCTGTCGACTACTCCCACTGCGGTGACTGTCGCGTCGACTGTCTCGGCGATGGCTCTCCATACGACGACTAGCTGATACCGGTACACTCGTCTCTGCTGGTGGCATGGTGGTCCTAGGTCGACTGGAAGCTGTGTCACTGTGACCATGGTCGGGACTATCCTGTCTAACTACTGGAGGCGATGGGGTCCTGATCTGCGTCTGACGGGTCTGTGTCACCATCCTGTTTGGACCCTACTCTAATCTACTCACCCTGTCACACCACTGTTAGGTAAGAAAATCTGTGAACAAAAACATAAAGACAGAAAAATACCTGTCGGTACAGCTTGGAGCAGCTTCGGCACACATGTAACCTGTAATGCATCTACCATCTTAATCAACCAAGGGTTAGCTCTGATACCACTATTGGTATCAGAGAACATATGCCAAGAGTTGGCTCTGATACCACTACTGTAACACCCCGTTTCGGCTCACCCGTGAACCGACCCGGAAATGTCACCGGCGACCGAACCATTCGCTAATCTACTAGATTCGGTTAAGCCGACCCGGATCTACTCTCGGCATCTCAAGATGGAGATGCAAATATGAAATGCATGCATGGGAACGATTGGATTCTAACGCGGTCCTACATGCATGCTATGATGTACAAGCAAAAACAAGACAAAACAACAAATGAGAAACCAAAAGAAAATATATGCTACTACGGAAAAACGGACAGAGTTTCCCCTAAAAGTGCAATAGGGGCCAACCTGTCCACAACAAAGGTATATAAATATTTTATGAAAATACGATAACACATACCAATCTACATTGACATTAAATCATTATCTCATTCATTTTTACCCGAGCCGAGTCTGAACTCCAAGGCTCCCTACTCATTCATATTTATCAGTTCATTTCATAACAAGTAATTCATTCAAGCAAACACATCAAAATTATCATTTACATAACAATAACACACCATCATTATACATACGTTACACGCGGCAGGTACATGTGTGCGCGGTTCCGTGCTGCTCCTCCGCAGTCCCGACAGCTTTCATCGTTCGCATTCCTCACCTACATATATATAGAAAAACCGTCAGTAACGAGTGTTACCGGCCCGGAAAATAACTAATATCAATCTAGCACAGGAGAGCAAACTCTCCTGTTGAATCAAAACCATATACTTCCTCAAGAACTCTCATCAGGGCACATACGGGAGCCGTCGCCGTCGGTCCATCGCCCTCGGGTCGACAACGTCCCCCTTTCTTTCTCATTCTCATACCTTGGCCATTTCTCTATCACTTCTCGCATCAAATTTCATTCCTTACCGCCCTCTACACCTTCCATATTACTCCTGGCCTTGAGCACAAAGGCCGAGCACTCTCAGGCAGTCGCCTTCAGTACCCTTTGAACCACAAGTCTAGACATGCGCTGCATTGCAGTACCCGTAAACCTCCACACTTCTCCGGGTTTGAGGAACTCAAAGGTGGAGTTGTCCGGATCCTTCGGGAACGAAGTGGGTTCTCCCCAGCTCCAGAGCCCGCTCTTCCGAGCACACGCCCTATCTGAAGACGTGGCCGCAAGTACCCCTCATCCCATCTCTCACCGAAAACACGAAAACTATACATATATAGGCCTGGGTTGGGATTTATACAATAGGCCCGAAGGCATCGTGAGCTGGATCTGAAGTTCGAAAACAAACTCGAGGGATCTCATCCTCGAGGGTTATTAATCCGAAATAAAACTGTTGGCTAAATGGCCTGAGTTAAGTGGGATCCGATAAAATGCCACTTAACTCGTCCTGCACATGATAAATCAAATATACAATAGAGTAGCGTAAAACAGAGAACGAGTCCTAAACGGACCTGGTAGAAGCTCCAAACGGGTCCACGCGCCTAGGCGGCGAGCTCCTACACCGTACCTACACAATCAGGCTAAAAACTAACGCCCGCATGATGAATCACACATCCTATAGCATGCACACACAATCAACACAATCACGCATCAACCATCACACATCAACCTATATCAATTCTAGCAAGTCTACTTAGGCTAGTTTGCATTAGATCATGATCATTACCTAGTTACCCTAATTAGTTTCTTAGTCTCCATTTTTTAACACCACTCAATCAAACAAATTTCATATTTTATCCTTAATCAAATCTACATTTATATATATTATTATAACACACAATTCACCAATCCTAGCATGCAATTCTAATAAGCAATACTTTCAAATAATTAAGTTAAAATAAATTATACCTCGCGTCGTCGAAAATCGGCGACGGTTAGGGTTTCCGTTTCGTGGCTCGAAACTCGAATTCGGCACCTAGCGGCGTCCGAAGTCCGATCAGATTGGATCGGGTGCGTTCGGCGGATGATCCGGCGAATTTCCCACGAATCCAATTTTCCGGCGGTTCCGGCAGTTTTCCGGCGAGTGTCGGCGGTTTCCAGTGATTCCGGCGGATTCCGGTTTTCCGGCTATGATTTGGGACGGGGCAATCAGGGGGTCTATCGGCACCAGCTCGACGAGCTTGGTCCAATGGTGGTGTCAAACAGGGTAGCCGAGGCGGCGATGGCCGTCGACGGCGGCGTCGAAAATGGGTGGCGGCAGCGGCGTGCTCCGATCGGGGCTGCGGCCGGCCTCGACGGCGGTCGGGATGATGGAGGAAACGTCGGCGACGGCGAGAGGGTGGTCGTCGGGGTCACAGCGGCGGCGGAGCGGCCCAGACGGCGGCGAATCGACTCGGAGTGGCGACAGTCGGCGGCCTCGTGGGGCGATTCGCGGCAGTCGTGGCGAGCGAGGCGGTGGCCGGGGTGGGTCGTGGCGGCACGTCGACTGCACGGCGGGGCGGGGCGGCGTTGATCAGCGGCTATGCGACGTCGGCGGCGGCGACGAGCACGAGGGGCGGCGGCGGCTAGGGTTTTGGAAGGGGGAAGTGTCGGGAATGGAGAAAATATACTCCAGTGGCAATTTCGTAATTAAGTATTGACTCGATTCCTACTCGAGTCAAAATAATAACTAGTTCGTAATAAATTCTAAAAAAATCTAGAAAAATATGGAAAAATCCCATAAAATTAAACAAACACAACAACATCCAAATGGCATGCTCTATAACTAATAACCCACCCGAATATAATCCAACGCGTCCTAATGCATTATTCGGCCTAAAACTATTCTGCGATAAAATAAAAATAACAATCAATACTGTATACCTCCATATACTTGATAACCCATTTTTCATCATCTTTTAGACGTTATCATCGTACACTTGAGCATACATGACCCTCATCGCTCATAACTCACAGCTGGCCTCAACTCAGCTCGCAGTCCATGAAGCTGACTTGACTCGAACCAACGGTTGAACCGACTGGTTCACTCCCGTAAAACTCTGACTCGAGTCACGGGTTTTACACTAATAATCATTCACATAGCATTAACACACCATCATTATACATTACACGCAGCAGGTACATGTGTGCATGGTTCTGTGCTGCTCCTCCGCAGTCCCGACATCTTTTATCGCTCGCATTCCTCATCTACATATATATAGAAAAACCATCAGTAACGATTGTTACCGGCCCAGAAAATAACAAATATCAATCTGGCACAGGAGAGCAAACTCTCCTGTTGAATGAAACCATATACTTCCTCAACAATTCTCATAAGGGCACATATGCGAGTCATCGTCTTTGGGTCGACAACATCCCCTTTCCATATCATTCTCTTCCATTGGCCATTTCATCTATCTCTTCCGCGACAATTCATTCTCATTCATCTCAGCCCTCTATGTCCTCCGTACTGCTCCTGGCCCTGAGTATAGGGGCCAAGTACTCTCAAACATGCGCCTTCAGTACCCTTTGAAACCACAAGTCTAGACATGCGCTGTATTGCAGTACCCGTGAACCTCCACGCTTCTCCAGATTTGAGGAACTCAAAGGTGGAGTTGACAGGATCCCTCGGGAATGAAATGGCCCGCACACCATTCCAGAGCCCACTATCGACTCACACGTGCGTGCTCACATAGCACGGTAGTTGGATTTCCCTCATTCAATCTCTCACTGAAAATCCGAAAACTATACATATATAGGTATAGGTTGGGATTTATACAATAGGCCCGAAGGCATCGTGAGCTGGATCTGAAGTTCGAAAACAAACTCGAGGGATCTCATCCTCAAGGGTTATTAATCCAGAAAATTGTTGGCTAAAGCCAAGAGATGAGATATGATAACAACAAATGACCACCCCTTTATATAGAAGTGGAGATACAAGAATTCGAAGAGGGTGCTCACAAATCGACATAGTCTAATTAATTATAATGTCCCTTCAAGTTTCCAGCTGTTTGACTCCATTGAACACCATGAATTGTAGCCATTGGGTGGCGCCAAGTGTCATGACCAATCAAATCCAAAGCTTAATTTATTCATGTTTTTTGCATTGAAACACCAAAATGAAGCATATATAATAAAATATTAATTAACCTGAATATAATGAAAAATATCACTAAATTAATAATGTTTATACCCGAGAAGTACAAAATTATATTAAAAATATGGGTAAATATTATATATTTTAAACACTTAACACACCCCCATATTTAAACTTTTGTGTGTCCTGAGCCAAATATCATAATAGAGAAAATTTTACTACACAAAAATACTTAGTCCCCATTATGTTCTCATATAATTCTCAATCAAACCCCCAAGAGTCATGTGAAGACCCGGAAAAAAAAATAAAAATAAATAAATATATATATATAAATAATAATAATAACGTTCGACGCGGGGAATCGAACGTGGGGAAAAAATTTCGTTAGCTGGTTAAGTATGAATTACCTGGTTAATTGAGAAGTAATTTCTAACCAGACAATTCTACTTGAATCGGTCAAGTCGACCACATTATTTATCCATCTAACCATTTAAGTAAATCATACCATGTACCCGTTTAAGAGGTTAAGTGAACC
>JAURVB010012842.1:0-52961 GCA_033002965.1 Piper betle
GGGTGGCGGCGGCGGTGTGCTCCGATCGGGGCTGCGGCACGCCTCGACGGCGGTCGGGATGATGGGGGAAACGTCGGTGACGGCGAGAGGGTGGTTGTTAGGGTCACAGCAGCGGCGGAGCGGCCCGGACGGCGGCGGAATCCGGCTTGGAGTGGCTACGGCCGAGGCGGTTTCTTGGGGCGATTCCGGCGTCGTGGCGGCGAGATCGTGGCCGGGGTTGGTCGGGGCGGCACGGCGACGACACGGCGGGGCGGGGCGGCATTGATCGGCGGCCGTGCGGCGTCGGCAGCGGCGGCGGCAATCCAATGGGCGGCGAGGGTTTTGGGAGGTAAAAGTGTCGGGGAAAGGAGAAAACACGCCCAATGGCAATTTCGTAAATAAGTATTGACTCGATTCATACTCGAGTCAAAATAATAACTAGTTCGTAATAAATACTAAAAAAATCTAGAAAAATATGGAAAAATTTCATAAACTAAAACAAACACAACAACATCCAAATGGCATGCTCTATAACTACTAACCCACCCGAATATAATACAACGTGTCCTAATGCGTTATTCGGCCTAAAACTATTTCTACGATCAAACATATAAAAGAAAAAATACTGCATACTTTCATATATTCTGATAACTCATCTCTCACCATCTCCTCGACGTTATCATTATATATTCCGGTACACCTGACTCTCATCGCTCATAACTCACGGCTGGTCTCGACTCAGCACGCGGTTCATGAAACTGACTCGACTCGAACCAACGGTCGAACCGACTGGTTCGGTAACGTAAAACCCTGACTCGAGTCACGGGTTTTACAGGGTGAGTGGGGAGGGAGGAGAGGGGGAGGAGGCGAGTGAGGGACAACGGAGAAGGGGTTACAGGAGGGCTACGGAGGGGTGACTAGGGGAGGGGGTAGACGATGGGGAGGGGTCCAGAAGGAGAGGGGGGTGGAGGATGTGGGTGGGGAGATATGAGACGGTGAGCAACTTGTATTTTCTTTTTATAATTTCACGTTACTCTAGTTGGCTGGGTTGGGTTCGGGTATCTTATTTTGGGTTTGGCTCAGGTCCGGGTTAAAATTGTGTAGTATTGTTTATATATTTTAAAATTAGATTTAAAATGTGAAAGAACTTGTGTAGTAGTTTGGAAAGAAATTTAAGGGAGTTCGGAAGAGGTTGCCTGGTATAGTGGGAGAAAGCTTTATCAATTATCAACCTCGACATCAAGAGATTAGGGACTCAATTCTGTATTATCTCGTGTATAATTTATAATCTCTTGAATCATATTCATTAAAATAAGATCTTTTGATCTCTGAGTGAGATTGTTGTAAACCGATCGGGTTGTGATTGATGGGTGTGAGTACCTGTGGCTATGTAGTTGTGCTCCATAGGTTTGGGATTCTAACTGTCTTAGTTGCCAAGACAAGGGGTGTGAGTTTGGAAGGAACTAGTTGTTGCTTGTTGCTTTGGGCTCAAGTGTGGGCTTGTAGAAGGCAATTGCTGTTCCTTATAAGTTATAAGTTGTAAATTGTATAATGTTTTGGTCACAGTGAAATAAACATGACCTACCTAATCGGTGAACCCGGTAAAATAACCTTTGTAAAAATTTTGGTGTTCTCTTCCTTTACTCTTTAATTATTAATTTGTTTGCTTATACTTAATGTTTCAGCTAATTACAAATCTTAATAATTTGTATAGTTTGACATCAAATTTCTACAGCTTGTTACTATTTGTGAATAATTAAGTATTTTTGTATATTACCTTTATAGGTCAAAATCTTTCCTGATAGTGTTTTGGTTTAGTTTGTTTGTTCAAGCATTTTAGATATGTGCAAAATCGAAATCCCACGGCCAGATTGTTTGCTAGGACCTAGTTTGGATTAGTTCACTTTATTTGAATTATTGATTAATTAGTTTGAAAATAAGGTAAACTGCTCAAAAATAATTTAATCATTTCAACAATAGCAATTTCAAGGTTGGGGAAGGATCAAAGTATTTTACCCGAATAAAATACGAGTTCAACTATAATCCTCTTTTTAATAATATATATATATATATATATATATATATATATAATATTATATTATATAAAATTGGGGTCTTAAATAGTAGATGAAATACTATTTCTATTTATTGATTAAACAATCATCAAATAAAAATTAAAATTTAATTTAATAAAATCATTAAAATGGTTGGTTTGGGTTGATTGGTAGCTAATACATTCTTATTAAAAAAAATTTAAAAATCATGCTCTAAAAAAAGGATAAATTCGATTAATCAAAATATAATAAAAATAACAAAATATAAACTAAATTATTATAATATATCTTTTTATTTAATTAAAATATATATTTAAAATTATAACTTATTTTTAATATAACAAATCATTATTATCGATCTTATATTGAGTGAAAGATTATCTAAACTGTGTGTGTGGAGTTATTTTAAATATAAGACTAAATTTAAGCACACCTAATTTTGAAACTACTCCTTTTTATTGAAATAATAATATAATTTTATAACTTTAAATTTAATTTAACTATAAATTAATAATAATAATAATAATAATAATAATTATTATTATTTTGAACATCCTCTCACGCGAGTGGAGCTCACGAGGGCAAGCAATCAAATTACCTAACATCCTCCTAACCCGCCGTCTCCCTCACCATTCCCTCAGCCGGCGGCCGCCCTTGCCGGCCGCCGGAGCACCGCCCTCCGCCGCCGCATCCGGCGTTCCTCCCCTCCTCCGCCAACCGCGGACGATTCGCCGCGCCCCACCAATCGGCCGGGGAGCTCCCTCCCCGAAGCTCTCCGATGTCGGCGAGGCGCGGGTACGTCTCCCTCCCCATCATCGTCGTGCTCTCAGCCATCGCCTATCTCTACTACACGACCGTATTCCTGGTGATCGACGACTGGCTTGGCCTCCGCACCTCCCCCGGCCTCATGAACGCCGCCGTCTTCTCCTTCCTCGCGTTCATGTCGCTCTTCACCTACGCAATCGCCATCGTCCGGGACCCCGGCCGCGTCCCCGACACCTTCCAGCCCGATATCGAGGACCCGGAGAGCCCAATTCACGAGATCAAGCGAAAGGTCGGTGCTTTCCTTCCACCCCTTCTATGTTTTTGCATACTGTGTAGTGTGGTGTTGGGTTTGCGCTTTTGATTTCTGATGGTTTAGCTGTTGGGAAATCTAGATCTATGTTTTGGTCAAAAAATGTTGTCTTTGTGCATATTAATTTCAATTGGCGGCATAATAATCTGTATGGAAATGTCTACTTTTTTACTATGAATTCTTTCAAGCTCCTGAATTTTATGGACCAACAATAGCACTGATGCTGCTTTAGTTATGACAGTTACAAGCGAATTCCATGACAACCAAATGGAGATAAAAAGCAATTTTGTTCGCCCAATTCATTAAAACAAAATGCTATTCTAACTTAGAAGCAGCGATCTGAATATACCTATTAAAAGTAAATATTCTATGACTCTGAATATGATGGTAAAGATATAATGATTCACTTCCCATTAACTTGAGATTTAAGGAGAGGTGGTCAGCCATCTGAAGATTGTAAATAGCATAGGTAAATGGTCCTTGGTTTTGATTAACCTCGGGCAATAACACTCAGATTAGCGTTTTGACTGGCATTTATTTAGGAGGATGAGCACTTGGCCTCTGTTTTTAAGAAGAAAATCATATACTATTGTCACTGTAAGCTAGCATAAAATTCAATATCAAATTCCTCTCTTTCCTTTCACTTGTAAAATTCAATATCAAATTCCTCTCTTTCCTTTCACTTGACCCCTTTTATGAGGGTGGTTAACCATGTAAACTTATTGCTTCAGAGGAATGTTTGTCGAAAATTGTGACCGTGTCTATCTATTCCCTTAAAGAAAAAAAGCTGCGTTGTTTTTACTTTGACATTGTGCCTTGTGACCTGTTTGTCAGCAAAATGTTTGATGTTATTACCGAACTTGTATGATGTATCTTTGGAGTAGACAAAGTTCTTACTTTAAAGCTGACTGCAGGGTGGTGACTTGAGGTATTGCCAGAAGTGTGCCCAGTATAAGCCGCCTCGTGCACATCATTGTCGTGTTTGCAAAAGATGCGTCTTAAGAATGGTATGAATGTATAGTTGTGTTGCCTATAATGGTCTCCCTGTATTGATGTTTATTTGTCACTGATTTTTCCTTTTTTTTTTCTGCTGCTAAATCAGGATCATCACTGTGTTTGGATTAATAATTGTGTTGGTCATGCAAACTACAAAATCTTCTTTGTTTTTGTTCTGTATGCTGTAATAGCATGTATCTATGCCCTGGTATAGTTCTCTTAACATTATGTCCAATTGTATTGTTGCATGAGCAACGATTTTTGCCAGTGACTGCTTGTTGTATATCAGGTCTTACTTGTAGGCAGTGCTTCTCATGGTGTTCAAAGTGATGAACAGCAGGATGGTGGTTCTTTCAGGGCTTCCTATGTGAGTATTTTGGGACTTTTTTTATTGTTATTTCCTTATCTTGAGCATACATAGTACATGCCGAAACTAATGAATAGGGATAATTGCCATCATTAATCCTAATTTTACTCTCAGTTCTTGCAAAAAGTTGTTCCTGTTATACCATGTTATGAAATTAGATTTACATAGATATTCAGACATTAGCAGACAAAGTATATTTATCTGTCAGTGATGTCAATTCATTTCTACTGGGGGTTTGTGCTGATCATTTATTGTTCTCTGCAGATTGTCTGCGGAGTGCTGTTGGTTCCTTTGACCTTGGCCCTGGGTATACTCTTGGGCTGGCATGTGTATCTCATTTTACACAATAAGACTACCATCGAGGTACGATATGCAAGGTTCTTAAATGTTTATTGCATTGGGTCAACAATCATACACACTTATAAAGGTCTATGTGTAATGCAGTATCATGAAGGCGTGAGAGCTATGTGGTTGGCAGAGAAAGTAGGAAATATTTATCAGCACCCTTATGATCTTGGTGTTTATGAAAACCTTGTATTGGTAGGATTTCGTCTCCCACGTCTGGTTCTTCCTGGCAGCAACTCTGATGACTTCTAATAGCGTCAAATCCTTTTTGGTGTTATAGGTGATGGGTCCGAGCATCTTTTGCTGGTTGTGCCCAACATCAAAACATATTGGTTCCGGCATTAGGTTTCGTACTTTTTATGACAGCACACGATCTTCAGTTTTGAGATGACAGTTTGTATGCTCGAGTTACTGTAAAGTTGATATGCTTGATGATTGAATGGAAAGGGAAAAAACATTGAGGACTCACATAACGGTATCTGCCTCAGTTTTTGGCAGCCATCATTGTTTTGTCTGTATCAAATCCAGCATTCAAGCACTGCTTATGGATTTTGAATGTATATTCTTTTACCGCATGGAAGGTGGATGATGTTGAATTGTTGATGATGATGATTGAAGGCAAAGCCAAGGGTGGCTCTTTGGCAATGGACTGTGGTGGACAGTGGGGAGATCCAGCCACTGTAAATTTCTAACACAGGAAATCTTAGATGTACTAGGTAGATTCTAGTGATTGTCAAGAGAGTTATTTCATGTTTGAATTGTATATTGGGCTTCACTGCAACATGAGAAGTCGAAGTACGTACTAATGCCTCTTGTGTTACTACACCTTTCCACACACCCCGTAGAAAATTGTTTTCCTTTTACTGTATAATGTTGTTGAAAGAGGTTTATGCCTGTAGAACAATATGATTTTCTTGACTTCAACGCTTCATTGTGGCTCATTTAGGATGAACTCTCATGTTTGTTGTAAACTTGTGTTGGCGGTTTCTGTTCTATATTGCTGGCGCCAAAGCCTGTGTATTTATACACTATTTTCTTTATGAACGGGAACGAAGTCATTATTTGTTTTTGGCCATGGTTCTAAAACGAGTTTTGGTGGCGAATTGAGATCTCACTGAACCAATTTCTGATGCCTGCGGGCGCCCCCTTCTTGGGGCACCTAGCGCACGGTGAAATTGTACCTTCAAATTGACATTTAAGGCTGCTTATATGGATAGTTGTTATTCACCTTGATAGTCTACGTAGAGACATGAAACGGTTATTATTCCAAATAAATATGCCGACCCAAACTAATCAAAGTAGAGGTTAATTTGATTTATACACAAGAAAACTTCAATAATTAACTAAATTCAAAGAATTCAAAGGAACTTAAGAGAGATTTCAACCGAACCAAACTTGTCAAAGTATAACCACATAAAATAAATATAACTATGACGACCCGCTCAATTTTAACATCCGAGCCATGGGTCACTTTTCATCCAATAAGCCAAACCTCTAATAAAACAATACAAGGAGTAAGGTTGTTAATTGAGCGAACCAGTTCGTAAGCATTTAGACGTTCGACTCAACTCGAAACTCAATATTTAAATGCACAAGCTCGAACTCGATTCAAACTTGAATCCTACGAGTTGAGTTTGAACAAGGTAGTGTTTGACTCGACTCAACTCGGTTATAATTCGAACTCAACTTGAAATTGACTTGTAGCTCGACTCGAACTTGACTCGATAAAATAATATAATAATATACATAATATCACTTGTCTACTCAAAATACATTTAAAATCATAAATAAATATTATTATTAACTATGTACTAAATGATAGTGGTAGTGGTGGTGTTTTGTTTTATCAAATTTAGGTCATCCTTCTAATCGAACGATCTAGATTAAAGTTTGAGACAGAAACATTATCGGCCCTCGACATAGTCTTCATATATATATATATATATATATATATATATATATATATATATATATATATATACGCACACACACACTAATAACTTTAATTGTAACTAATTATATTTATTTATATACAATACAATAACAAAGTATTGGGATAGCTTAGATGTGAAGTATTTAAATTGAAGACCTAGAGGTTATGAGTTCAATCCACCGGCTTGAGCTTATGAACAAGTTGGGTTCGAGCTGGTCAAAATTAAACAGTTTAAGTGTATTCGAGCTCAAACAACATAAAAAATCTTCGAGTCGAGCTTAAGCATGTATGTTCAAAACTCATTCGATCTCAAGCCGAGTTAGAATGAACTTTGAACTATATGAGCCGAGTTTGAATACAAGTTGAGTGCAGTTCGCTCGTTTGTTTAGCAGCCCTAACAAGAAGTAATAAATAATAGAGCGTGCAATAAATAATAGGCTGCGTGGGAGGGCCGCGGGGTCATCAGAGAAGAAGGGGGCGTGTCGGAGGGCCATGTCAAAAGACTGTGGGCGGCGTTGGTGGGGTAGTCGCGGGGCTTGGGAGAGGCGAGGCAGCTGGGTGTTGAGGCCGGGGGTGGTGATAGTCAGGGTGGTTGGAGCTAGGGGGTTCACAATGATGGAGTGGTGGTGGCGCAGGGAGGCTAGGGTAGGCGAGGCCTCTGGGTGGCTGGGGGTGAGGACAGGTCGATAGTTGGTGAGAGGGGTGCCCTGCGGTGGGGTGGGTGTAACACCCTGTTTTGATTCACCTACGAACCAAACTAGAAATACTACCAGTGACCAACTTTTCACTAATCTACTTGATTCAGTTAAGCTGAACCAGATCTAACCTTGGCATCTCAAGATAGTAATGCAAACATACAACACATGGATGAGATGATTAGGTTTTAACTTGGTTCTAAATGAATGCTATGATATGCAATCATATTCAAAACAAAACAAATACGTGAAAAGTTTAAAAAATAACTATTTTTAAAATAAAATGGATAAAGTCACGCCTAAAAGTGCAATAGGGACCTCCATGTCAATAACAAACATTATATATCTATAACAATAGAAATAAAAACATAGCAAAAATATAATGTTCTTTTCACAACATTTCCATTATCATCATTTTCCCTTCTTCTGAGCCGATTTTGTACTCCATTGCTCAACCTATTCAGTTCTAGCCGCAATTATAATCACATGTGAAACATTTTAGGGTTTTCTCACAACAATTCTGCAATAAAAACATTCCAACATTTAATTTACAACTATTCACAACAGTACATCACAACACAATTTCCATTCCATTCGGAAGTTACATGTGTGCATAGTACATTATTGCTCCTCCGCAGTCCCAACAACACTCAATCATCAAAATTCTCCCTGCATATATAATACAAAAACATCAGTAATGAATTTTACTGGTTTAGAAATAACTAATAATCAAACTATCACAGGAGAGTTGACTCTCCTATTAAATGAAATCATTCATTTACTTCTTTATAGAATCTCTCATAAGGGTGCTAATTAGGAGCCGTTAGCCTCGGCTCGACAGCCCGTTATGACTTGTTAGATGCCTCGACAAATTTTAAAACTATCCCTTGTACGGGATAATCAATTATCCTTCAGCCCTCTACATCCTCTGCATCATTCCCAGCCCTGAGCATAAAGGCTGAGTACTCTTAGGCAGGAACCTTCAGTACCCTTTGAATCCACAAGTCTAGACATGCACTGCATTACAATACCCATAATCCTCCATACTTCTCTGGGTTTGAGGAACTCAAAGGTGGTGTTGTAAGGATCCCTCAGGAATGATACAACCTGCTCACCAATCCAGAGCCCGATTTGATTGGCACGTGCCCACTCGTGGATTAACGTGAGTTGACTTTCCCTTGTCTTATATCTCACTGAAAAACACCATTAAAAATCTACGTACATAGGTTTGGGTAGGGATTTTAGTATTGTAGGCCCAAAGCCAACTTGCGATGGATCTTGTTCTCAAATCAGACTCGAGAGATCTCATCCTCGAGGGTTATTAATCCAGAAAGTCGTACTACTAAATAGCCCGTGTAGAGAGGGATATGATAAATCCACCACTCGACACGCCCGCTTACCTGTTAAAACAAATCACGATAGAGTGAAGGAGACAAACCAGAAGCAAATCCTAAATGAACCTAGTAGAAGCTCCAATCGTGTTTACGCGCCTAGGCAGTGAGCTCCTACTCCATACCTATACATCAAAACTAAAAGCTAATGCCTGCTATGATGCATTCACCCATCCTATATCACACTCAATCATATCATTCACATCAATCCACATCAAGATTTTCTAGGCTACATTGCATCTGATTAATAATTCATACTTAATTTACTTAATTAGTTCCTTGTCATTTATTTTAATACAATTCAAATAACATAAATTCATTTTTATTTACAATCAAATATTTTATCACATCAATCAATCAAATCCTAGCATGTTGTACTAACAATTATCAATTTTAATTAATCAGGTTTTGAGCTAATTATACCTATGTGCCACTGGCAATTGGTGATGAATAGGGTTTGTCATGTGGTTCGAGACTTGAATTTAGAACCGAATGGCATTTGAAGTTTGATCAGGTTTAGCTTGAAAAATTTAGTAAAAATCTGGCAAATTTCATTAAATCTGGTTTTCCAACAATTTCCGGTAGCCTTTTGGCATTTTCTGGTGAGGTGATCAGGGTTGTTGGTTGGCACTGACTCGGTGAGCTCGACCAGACTATTGTAGTGGTGAGGGTAGTAGCGGCGGTCATGAATTGGTTTGGGTTAGTCGGCTTATTCGATTGGCCCTTGGCCGGCCTTAGCATCTAGGGTCAAAGGGTGCGACGACGGCGGCACTACACGGCATGGCCGGCGGCAGATTAAGTGGCGCTAGGGTGCGGCGTTGAGGCATGATGGAGGTCGGGCGGCGACTAGAGAGTGGAGAAAATGCTTGGTGATGGCCTAGCAGAGGTTGGCGGCAGTGTGGCGGCCAAAGGAGGCATTGGCGGTGTGAATTGGGGTGGCGACGGGGTGAGGAAGGGAAAGTGTTAGGGGGTTTGGGTGGCAATTTCGTGAACAAAAGTTGACCCTACTCCGACTTGAGTAAAAATAATAACTAACTCCTAGTAAATTAAAAAATCCAGAAAAATATGGAAAAATACCATAAAATATAATACACTCCATAACATCAAAATGACATGTTCTATAACTAATAACCAACCCAAACTACTATATAATGTACCCTAATCATTATTCGACTTAAAAATAATTCTACGATCAAATTTAAAAAATAACTCTGATAACTCATTTCACATCATTTTTTTGATATTATCATCATATACTCGGGTACACTTGACCCTCATCGCTCATAAAGTACGGCTAGCCTCGGCTCAGCACATAGGTCATGAAACTAACTCGAATCAGAACTACGCTTAAATTGGTTGGTTTGCTAATGTAAAACTCTTAATCGAGTCACTAGTTTTAAATGGGGTGTACAACCAACGGCGGCGAGAGGTTGTGCACGGCATCGGGACACGGTGTGCATGACGGTGGGGCGGCAAGGCTGTCGGTGCACCTTGTGGTTACCGCTGCACGCGGCGGTAGGCCATGTGGCCCATGCGGCATGCAACGTGTTCTTGGGAACATGCGGTGGCACAGGTGAGGCCTCACACGAAATTGAAATAAAAGCACCCATTTTTTCTTTTCAAAATTTGCCACCGAATATCGATGGCTATTCCGTGACCAATTAAATTGTCATTGAAATATTCGGTGACTAATTTGAAAAAAGATGACACCATATTCTTCAGCTGCTAATTTTTGGTGTGGTCAATTTAGCCACCGAACATTGGAGACTAATTAAATTATCACCAAAATATTCGGTTGCTATTTCGGTGACTATTTTGAATAAAATATGACACCATATTTTTTAGTGGCTAAGTTTTTGTGTCGTCAATTTAGCCACCGAAAAATGGTGGATATTTTGTGACTAATTAAATTGTCAACAAAATACTCGAGTGGAGGGTTTTGGTGGTAATCTTGTAAATAAAAGTTGACTCAACTCTGTCTTAAGTTAAAAATAATAATTAACTCGTAATAAGTTGTAAATGAAAATACAAAAAATATAAAAAATACCATAAAATATAATACACTTAATAACATCAATATGACATGTTCTATAACTAATAACCCACCTAAACTACTATAGAATTCATCCTAATTAGTTGTTCAGCCTAAAAATAATTGTATGCCAAGTACATAAAAAATAACTGCATACTACCATATACTCTGTTAACTCATTTCTCACTATTTTTATGACGTTATCACCATATACTCGGGTACACTTTATCCTCATCGGTCATAACGCATGATCAGCCATAGCTCAGCACGTGTGTCAGGAAACTGACTCAACTTGAACCGACGACTGAACCGACTGTTTCGCTAATATAAAACTCTGACTCAAGTCACTAGTTTTATAGCTAGCATGCCCACATGCCAGCAGCTGCACCATGTGGGCCAGCTAGGGCCCTTGCGTGGCACGTCATGACCATTGTGTCTGGTGTTGGACGTGGTGAGACTGCGTTGGAGGGCCGCATCAAAAGGCTGCGGGCATAGTCAGTGGGGCAGTAGCGGGGTGGCTTGGGGGAGGCGAGGCAGCTCGGTGTTGAGGCTACGGGTGGCGACAGTCGGGGTGGCCAGGGGGTGCTACCAGTGGTGGGGAGAGGTTGTGCGCGGCGGTGGGGTAGGGGGTGCGTGACGGGTGGGGCGGCAAGGCTGCTAGATTGCCGCGTGGTCACTAGTGCATGCGGTGGCAGGCCAAGTGCCCCACGCAGCCTACAACGTGTTCTTGGGAACATGCGGTGACACAGGTGAGGCCGCACGTAAAATTGAAAAAATGTGCCCGTTTTTTTTCAAAATTTGCCGCCAAATAATAGCGACTATTTCAGTCACTAATTAAATTGTCACTGAAATATTCAGTGACTAATTTGAAAAATAGATGATGACATATTCTTCAGCGGCTAATTTTTTGTGTTGCCAATTTCGCTACCGAATGTTGGTGACTAATAAAATTATCACTGAAATATTCGGTTGTTATTCGGTGACTAATTTGAAAAAATACAACACCATATTTTTTAGTGGCTAATTTTAGGTGTCATCAATTTAGCCACTAAAAAATGGTGACTATTTTGTGACTAATTAAATTGTCACCAAAATATATGGTGGCTATTCGATGACTAATTTGAGAAAATATGACACCATATTTTTCGATGGCTAATTTTTAGTATCGTCAATTTAGCCACTGAAAAACGGTGATTATTTGGTGATTAATTAAATTGTCACCTAAATATTTGGTGGTTATTCGGTAACTAATTTGTAAAAGATATGACACCATATTTTTCGATGGCTATTCGGTGACTACTTATTTTGTTACTAAATATCAGTGACAATTCAGTGTCAAATTTTTCATTGAAAATTTTACTGGCAAAATTTTGGTGACAAAAGGCCCATTTTCAACTAGTGCCTGAGTCTTGAGTCCTTTTAACTAGAAGACTAAATCAAAGCTATTACTATGAAATATTAGTGACAATTCGGTGGCAAATTTTTCATCAAAAATTTTGGTGCAAAATTTTGGTGGCAAAATTTTGGTGACAAAAGGCCCATTTTAAACTATTGCCCGAGTCCCGAGTCCTTTTAACTAGAGGACTAAATCAAAACTATTACTATGACATTAGTCAATTAATACACAAAGTTTCGAGCTATAGTGGAGATCTAAACCTTTATGGTGTATCAAGAAGGAATACAACCAATTAATGCACAATTAATCGCAATTATAACATGATATTTTGTCAAGAAGACGGAGGTAGTTATGTAAGATACAACAAGCAATAACACTTTAACTTGCATTAGATATGGAAAAGGAGGCCATTTTGCAAAATAGTAAACTAGACTTTGAGAATTTCAAAGATTGCTTCAATCACATTCCTTAAAGAAGAATGTCGATGGTTGAGTAATTCAATCGAGTTTTGAGGTTGGTAATTTTCACTGAACTCCATCAAATGATATCGTGTTCCCCAATATGGGGCTACAAACTCATGTAAATTTGCATAACCAGCATCTGCGACATAATATCTACCTAAGAATAAATAACGGTGTTAGCACATCAATACATGACCCATAGTACACACACACACACACATACATATATATATATATATATATATATAGGAAAAAAACTTCCTGTACTCCGGCACAGCCGTCTTGGCTGTGTTGGAGTTTAATCTTGGCCGTTGGATGTAATATCCAATGATCAAAAAAAAGGGCGGCGAAAGGGACGGGGGCGCGGCGGGGTGGTGGCGGGCCGAGGGGCCGGCAGGGTGGCGGGCGGGGACGGGTGGCAGTGGTGTCGCTAGGCGGCGGGGCGGCGGGCGCAGGGGAAGAGGCGGGGCGGACAGATGCCCCGCCGCCGCGAGGTTCGTCGCCACCCTCGGCAGGGCGGCGATGGCGCGTGGGGTGGCGTCGCGTCGGCCGGCACGGTGGCGGCGACGCAAATTTTTTTGTTTTATTCAGCCGTTGGATTAAATCCAACGGCTGGAGAAGGGGCATGTTTCAGCCGTTGGATTTGATCCAATGGCTGAAACACTACAGCACAGCCATCTTGGCTGTGCTGCAGTACAGCCCCCCACCCTCATATATATATATATATATATATATATATATATATATATATATATATATAGGCATACTGCTATGCGCTGCCTTATTTTGGCAGCGCATAGCAGTTTGGGCTGTTGGATCAAAATCCAACGGCCTTAAACCCACCCCCACGTTTTCCCCCTCCCCCATTTTCTCCTCCTTCCTTACTCACCCCGCATTTCTCCCGCCGACTCGATCCTGCGCCCCTGACCATCACTGCCCCCGCCCCAGCTCGTAGTCATGGCCCCACCCTTCCCCCCACCTGCCCTGCCCCCGACCGATGTGGCGGTCCCCCCCCTCCCGTGGGTGAGGTGGCGATAGCGTTGGCTAGCGGGCGGGCGGCGGCGAGGTTGCCGGTTGTGGGTGGCATGGCAAAACAAGGGGGGGGGGGTGAGAAGAAACAAGAGGGGTAGTTTTGTAATAAAAATTTGACTCAATTCTGACTCAAGTCAACTTTTTATTACGAAATAAAAATTTAAAAACATAAAATAATTTCGTAAAGAAAACTTGACTCAATCCCGGACAAAATCAAGTCAAATTTTTTTACGAAATAAATTTTAAATTGACTCGATCACGCGCGAGATTGAGTTAAGTTTTTATTATGAAATAAAATTTAACTTGACTCGATCACACGTGGAATTGAGTCAAATTTTTATTACGAAATAAATTTTAACTTGACTCGATCACGTGCGGAATCAAGTCAACTTTTTATTGCGAAACTACCCTCCCATGTTTCTTACTCCCCCTGTTTTGCCATGCCACCCCACAGCCGGCAACCTGTCCACTGCCCGCCCGCTGGCCAATGCTATTGCTTCCTCGCCTGCAGGGTGGGGTGATTGCAAGGGTGGGGCAGCGGCTGTGAGTGGGGGCGGGGAGGTAGTGGGGAACGCGGGGTGGGGGGTGGGGGAACTGCCGTTGCAGTCGGGGGTGGGGCGGGTGCCAAAACAGGGCAGCGCATAGCAGCATGCCTATGGCGGGTGCCAAAACAGGGCAGCACATATAGCATGCATATATATATAGTTATCAAACAAGTGACCTCTAGTTTGTTATTCATTTTTGATAATGCAAGCTTAAACACTTGAGCATCTGTTGGTGAACCTTCTCAGCCGGCTAATACATATATGAAGAGCATATCAAAGGAGAATGCTGCCGTTACATTATGAGAAATGGTGCCTTTCTCTATTTCTAAACCTTGCACTATCGCTGCCTTGAACCAATGCATGTATATATGTTCCCTGAATGGCTTCAATATAATCCTAAGAAAAACATTAGATACAATTTAGATAGGATATGACAAGCTAGAAATATAAAATAAACAGAGGCTTAGATACTTCAATAATATGCACCTTAAAATATGGATAAAACTTTTTATCATTCTTGATGTTTTTTGAAACACAGCCAGAAGGATATCGTAAGAAGTCGCCCTCTACAGTCAAAATTGCATCCAAAACTTCGTTAAGATTGTGACTAATATTAGAAACAGAATGACAAAATCCTTTTAAGAAACACAATAACGTTGGCTTTGTCCTACTGTCCCTAAAAATATTGTTAGATGCTCTTCCACGTTACAAATTTAGTATCCATTAGAAGCCTTCTATTCTCTAAAATACTGCACAAATTAAGAAATGTAGGAACATGCATCCTACATACTTAGGTGAAAAAGTTTAGGGCGATTAAATAACAACCATTTTATGTATCCTCTTCCATCAATCCTACGAAAACAAGGATGATGAGGTAACAAAGATTGTCTTAGAAACTGCTTTTTAATATATCATGTAATAACAACAAGAACATGAAATTCCTCCTCGCTAGATTCATCATCCAGGATAATATAATTACCTACGTTCATACATTCATAATTTAAAATATCAAGTAAATGCATACACCCAAATCAATTAAATAGTAATAAACTAAAATAATATTAATCAAAAGCACATATTGTTATTTTCTACAATAAAGACCAAATGATAAATATTATAAACAATGGCAGGAAAAGCAACAATAAAAAAACACCTACAAACTACGAGTACCTTTTAAGAGTTAGAATATGATCCATAATGAATTTGGGACGAACTCGAGCTAAAAACCCAACTGGGATGCAGATCGCTCGAGCGCTGACCCTGAAGTGAAAAGGAAACATTGTGAGTGAGACCCCAACGCTCGAGCATTGGGACTCAGGGCGCTTAGGCATTATCAATAGGAATTCTACTTTTTGGATATTTTTGAAAATCATAGTGGGCCCGACTTATAATATTTGGTAGATCATTTGTAAACTTGATTAAACTTTTATACAAAAGAGGGGGAAAAAGAATTTTTGACGGCCGGCGACGACACGAAAGACAAGAAGGAACAATGATGAATATGGATCGAAAGAAGAAAGCACTTCGCCAAGAAGAGTTTTCCGTTATTATAATTTATTTTTCTTTTGTAATTAAATGACGTCTTTCATATCACATATGAATTTTTGAGTTTAGTTGAATATTTTATAGAGTAAATTCATTTCTAGGATTTTTAATGACATCGAGTGCATGGATTAATAACATTTATTAATTTTTATCTATGTGATTATGCTTTTGGATTATCTATTTTATTTTTTCTTAATGATATCATTGAACTGGTCATCCATTGTTAGATCTAAAAATTCAATCTTGTCTAGAAATAGAAAAAATAAATTTGTCATTAGATAGAATAGTCTTTGTTTATCTATTTTGAGTGATTTATATATGAGATATATATATACTCATATATCTTGGGTAACTATTAAAGGGGAGAATAAAAGTATCATTTTACATACATAATTTCATAAAAATATAGAAGTTGGTACAAGTAATAAGTTTATAGTTAATCAAGAGATTGTCATGAATAATTAATTCTTGTGGTTAATGATCCAAATGTGCAATCTATAGGTAGAAGCTATAACTTTAATCATATAGAGCATTAGGTGAAATTGAAAATCCTAGGTTTGTCATCTTGGAGTTAATATTTGATTTGAATATTGCATGTTGATTACTTTAATGTTAATTTGTAAGTTAATATCTCTTTAAATTCATTTCCATTTAAGTATAATTAATTAAATTAGTTTTGATAGTTGAAAATCTTTAGTACTAATTTTTTATGGGACGATACTTTCTTAAACACAAAAACTAACATTTTAACAAACATTAAACTTTCATCGCCGGAGCATTTCAAATTTGTAAGAAGAGGACAACGATGACCATCTAAATTAGAGCATCTTGGTAACATAACATCTAAATTTGTAAGTGACCTATAGCTAATTAACTAAAAACTCAAAATCATGCATTTACAACATTATAGAGTATGTACTATTTAAAAAGCAAGGGAAAACCAAGCATAGAAAATTTGTAACAATAAAAAAAAATTCATAAAATTGCGAACAAAAAGAGAAAATATATATATATGGCATGATGACCTCTAACTTTGAAATGGTAGAAAAGGTTGGAGGCACGTATGAGGCAGAGATTTGGAGACAGTGGGTAACGATAGTGGGATGCCAAGCTGCTACGGTGGGATGGCCGATGGAAACAACAAAATGGCCGGCAGTAATGGCAAAATGGCTGGCGGTCATGATGACCTCTAACTTTGAAATGGTAGAAAAGGTTGGAGGCACGTATGAGGCAGAGATTTGGAGACAGTGGGTAACGATAGTGGGATGCCAAGCTGCTACGGTGGGATGGCCGATGGAAACAACAAAATGGCCGGCAGTAATGGCAAAATGGCTGGCGGTGTCATTGAGATGTTAGGCAACAACAAGTAGAAGGTGTTGGGCTCTGATACCACTGTTAGGCCCTTTGGGCCCTCAAAACGGACTTGCAATAGGTGTCATGAGCCTCTCTTAATCCAAAAGTTAATATAATGAATAAGGCTTTCTCAATAACCTATATACAACTCACCAACATCATCTACGATTGATGTGTGAAAAGGAGTTGTTAAGTTTATCCTACATTGGTCGTGGATGATGTTGGTGAGTTGTATATATGCTAATGAGAAAGCCTTGTTCGTTGTATTAACTTTTGGATTAAGAGAGGTATGTGACACCTATTGCAAGTCCTTTTGGAGGCCCAAAAGGCCTAACACTGGTATCAAAGCCCAATAGTGGTATCAGAGCCTTTTGGGGTCTCAAAGGGCCTTTTGGGATTTTGCTTGTTAAAATCCTAACAAAAGGGATAAGAATATAATTCCCCACATTTAAAGAATGGGTTGGATTGAAGGGAGAATCATGTAGGGACATAGGGAATATGATTCTTTATTCTATAAGAAGCTTCAATAACCAATGATATAAATTTTCCTTTAACTCCAATTCTCCAATGAATTTAATTTTCCAATCTCAATAACCCCCAAGGTAGTAAACTTGTTTGTAAACTTCTAAGGTTTTAGTAGTGTGTGGGGAGTATCTTGGCTTTAGAAGAGGTGGAAAGGTACTTACTTTTATTGTATCTAGCTTTGAGAGGTGGATTGCTTTTTAGTTATTGGTGTATTATAAGAGGAACTAGGATGCGCCTCCATTTGTGTGACTCCCTATTGGTGTGACTCCTAAGATGTAAGGAATGGGTGCAAGCTTTCTAGCTCGAAGAGGAATATTGTAAGAGGAATTTGTTTGCTTACAAGGTGTACAAATTGGTGTGAAATCCCTCAACTTAGTCTCACATATAATACCCATTGAGTTAAAATCTTGTTTTAAATAGGAATGAACTATAAATCTTTAACTTCAGTTAACAACTTTTGAAGAAATGACTTAAACCCTTACGTTGCACTTTAAGCCGGGTCGTTTTAAAGGACTTTTGAAGAAATGATTTAGGCCCTTACGTTGCACTTTGAATCAGGTTGTTGCAAATGGTATCAGAGTTTCTTGGTTCCGTGTTAAATGATGGACTAGACTAGGGACATTGGCTAGGAGCTAACAAAATTTCCTAATGTTGGTAGATTGTGAGATTTCTCAATTTAGTCCGACATCTAATACCTGATGGATTAAGATCTTATTTATAAGTAGAAATGAACTATAAATCTTTAACTTTAGTTAACCACTTAAAAAATAGAAGACTAAGGTAAGAGTTCCAAGTCTCTATAAAATCTCATGTGTCTTGTATATCATTTTTTATCTTTTTTATTGTTCATTTATTTATTCACCTACTTTACTTTTAGTTCTCTTGTGTTTGACTTAATTGCTTTCGAGAAATAAGTGAACAAAGTAAAGGTCACTTAGAAACTTTTATGGTTTGATTAATTCACTAAAGCAAATATTTTTGTGAGTATGAACTTATGTTTGTTGTCTTATGCACCAAACTTATTTAGGTTTCTATTTACCTTGGAGTTTTACGCAATGGGCGAAAGCCTGGCAAAGCAATGCCTCGTAGAGGTAGAAGACCCACATGTTCTTTTTGACTAACTTTTGTTTGTGCTTATTGGTTTACTCTTATTTGTGCAAAATTGCTTCTATTATTAGTATTTATCCAATCTTGTGATCTTATAAGAGTTTAAAAATTGTGGGGATCTTACTTGTTTGTAGTTCTCACCCACATAGACATCTTTACACATCATCAATTCATACATCATTACCTCAAAGTAATTAGGTATGAGAGGTTATGATCATCTATATCACCACCTTAAGCATAATTAATTAAATACATATCATACACAGCGGATTCACACATCCGTTTATATTTCTGAAAATCACAACATTCTTAAGGTGAGGAGATTATGATTATCTAGCCACCACCTCTTAGTTGACCTTCCCCATAAGTCATTCACTTGTTCAAAGACAAACATGAAAATTTCTCTAACCCATGACTTCAATGTTCCTAATTACCTGCACATATAGCATGATGTGTGTGTACCTCATTATATTTTGTTTCTTCTACATTTGGAGTCTGGGCTTTGGGCTTTGGAGAGTGCTAACAAATCCTGTTAGTCTAAAAATAGCTCAAACACGAACTAAGAAGCAATAACGGATGTTATACATAAAGCAACTAATAATTTGTACTCATAAACCGAAAGGCTACGTCGTCTCTCCCCCTTTGTCCTTCACCATCAAGAGCCGTAGACGCTGGGGACTATCGCTGCACCGTCAAGCCTCATGAGGAGAAGAGTTGAAGTACACAGTGGGATAATCCATTGTTCCTGCTTTGGATCCTCGAAGTGCTTGTTGGGCCTTATGAGCCCCCAAAAAGGACTTGCAATAGGTGTCACGGGCCTACCTTAATCGAAAAGCTAGCTCAAGGAATAAGGTTTTCCCATTAACTTATATACAAGTCAACAACATCATTCACGATCGATGTAGGATTAACCTAACAACTCCCCTTCACACATTGGGCAACCCCAAAACTATCGTCATTTTAAAATCTCTCCTTCATTAGACGGAACTCATATACCATCACCCGGCAAACTCCCCTTAAATCATCAGGAAAGGACTTGCAATAGGTGTCATTGGCCTCTCTTAATTCAAAAGCTAGCTCAAGGAATAAGGCTTCCCCATTAGCCTATATACAAGTCACCAAAATTATTAATGACCAATGTGGGATAAACCCAATAACTCCCGTCACACATTGAGCGACCCCAAAACTATCATCATCTGTAAATCTCCCCTTCATCAGACGAAACTCACATATCATCACCTGGCAAACTTGTAACACCCCCAATCTAGTTCGCACTCGGGAACCTAATCAGAATATCACTGGTCCCGGTTAAGTGGGCTAACCCGAACCCAACTCACAAGGATCTACTCTCGACGTCTTAAGATGAAAATACTAATTGCGATACATGCATGAATGCACAAAATCCTAACATGCTACTATATGGATGACATGTAAACTAATTTACACACCAACAACAATTGCAATAAATCAATAAGAATTAAAAAAATAAAACGGACTGAGACTCCCACAATTAGGGGTCACCCTGTCAAAACAACATATATATATATATATATATATATATATATATATATATATATATATATATAAAGATATTTACATTCACACAGAATTTTAATCTACTATATAAATCACTCTAAATTTGGGTCTCGACCCACCTGTGTATTCTATTCACATTTCACGTCATATCATCATGACATTTAATCACATCATTTTCAATATAATAACATTGTAACAAAATATTAAACATTCAATCATCTAACATGTGTGCGCAAGAGACCTCAATGCTCTTCCTTCCAAGTCTGCATATCCAGTATTTAATCCTCACCTACATAGATATAAAGAAAAAAGTCAGTAACGAGTATTACTGATCTAGAAAATAACTAATATCAAACTGACACAGGAGAGTTGACCCTCCCGTTGAATAACAATCTCATATACTTCCTCAAGAACTCTCACAGGGGCAATAATGGGAGCCGTCGATCTCAGGCGATAGCGCCCCCTTTCCATATCATTCTCTTTCAATATCATTCTCTTTCCTTATCATTCTCTTTCGTTGACCATTTCATCTATCTCTTGCACGACAAATTCATTCTTTTCTCTTTCGCCCTCTACATCCTCCGTATTACTCCTGGCCTTGAGTACAGGGGCCGAGTACTCTCAGGCATGCACCTTAAGTACCCTTTTTCACCACAAGTCTAGACATGTACTACACAGTAGTACCCTTAAACCTCCACACTTCTTCGTGTTTGAGGAACTTAAGAGTGGAGTTATCAGGATCTCGTAGAAATGGAGTGGACACTCACTAGTTCCAAACCCGCTTATCGACTGGCACATACCCGCTCACATAGTACAGTTGTCAGTATTTTCAGCTTCAACTGACACGTGCCCACTCGCATAGCACGATTGTTCAATTTCCCTCATTCCATCTCTCACTGAAAACACGAAAACTACATGTATATAGGTATGAGTAGGAATTTATATAATAGGCTCGAAGGCATCATGAGCTGGATCTGAGTTTTGAAAACAAACTCGAGGGATCCCATCCTCGAGGGTTATTAATCCAGAAATACGATCGGCTAAATGGCCCGTGTGGAGTGGGATATGATAAAACCACCACTCAATACGTCCTCTTTCCTGTTCTAAACAAAACACGATAGAGTGAGACAATAAATCTCGAGCGAGTCCTAAACGGACTTAGTAGAAACTCCAAGCATGTCCTCGTGCCTAGGCGGCGAGCTCCTGCTCAGTCCGTACACATCAAATCTAAAAGCTAACACCCGCTAACTGAATGATGCATCAAACTCATCATGATCAACACACACTCACAATGCAAACAACATCCATCAATAGTCAAACAATCAACAGTGTAGAAATAACTCATCCTATTCATACTAATTTTATTACATTTTTCTAAGTTACGTTCCAGTGAATTAGCATGTTCAAATTTAATTTACTTAATTAGATCACTAACATTCATTCACTATCAATCAAATTATGCAAATTATCACTTCAACTATAATTAGACATTCATCACAACAATTAATCAATCCTAGCATGCTGTGCTAATAAATATCAATTTTAAATAATCAAATTGGAGTTAATTTTACATTGCATTGTCAGCAATCAGCGGCGACTAGGGTTTCGTCGCTCGTCTCGGAGCTCGAATTCGGCGTTCGGCGGTGTCCAAAGTTCAATCAAGTTCGGCTGGACGAACTCGGTGGAAGATCCGAGCGAATTCTAGTGAATCTGATTTTCCGATAGGTTCTGATGGTTTTTGGCGAACACCTGCAGTTTTTGGCGACTGACGGGATGGTAGTAGTATGGGGTACTGTTGGCACCGGTTCGACGAGCTCGACTCAATGGTGGTGACTGTGAGGACAATAGCGACGCGATGATTGCTGACGGTGGGGACAAGTTCAGTCGGGCCGGTCGGTCACTCCGATCGGACCTACAGCCGGCCTAGACGGCAGCGCTAGGGAGGGTGGAAATGTGGGGGAGGTCGAGGGAGTGCTTGTCAACGTCATGGCGGTGGCGCTGCGGCCTGGATGAGGGCTAATTGACTAGGAGAGCATTGCGCTTTCGTGGGCAATTTCGGTGTCGTAGTAGCCAGATAGTGGTCGGGGCAGCACGGCGACGACACGATGGGATGGGGTGTCGTCGATTGGCGACAAGCACGGGGGTGAAGGTGGCGGCGATCAAGGGTTTGTGGGTGGGGAAAGTGTCGGGAGGGACAAGAAATGCTTCGGTGGTAAACTTGTAAATACATATTGACTCTACTCTTACTCGAGTCAAAAATAATAACTAGTATGTAATAAACCAAAAGAAATCTAGAAAAATATGGAAAAATCTCATAAAATATATTACACACCATAACATCACAATGACATGCTCTGTAACTATTAACCCATCCAAACTGCCATATAACGCGTCCTAACGCGGTAAACGGCTTAAAACTAATTCTACGATCCACTATATATATAAAAGAATATAAACGGGCATGCTCTCATATATTCTGATAACCCATTCTTTTTTGCTATATTCATAACGTTATCATCATATACTTGGGCACATAACCCTCATGGTTCATAACACCACGCGTGTTCTGAAATTAACTCGATTGAAAATAACGGTTGACCCTCATGGTTCATAATACACAACCGACCTCATTACGCGTGTTTTAAAATTGACTCGACTGAAAAGTAACGGTCAAACCGACCGGTTCTAGCAATAAAACCCTGACTCAGGTCATGAGTTTTACAAAACTCCCCTTAAATCATTAGGAAGAACACATGAAAGAAAACAATCACAATCAGCGTAGTCAAACACCAAATCTAACCTAGCTTTGATACCATTGTTGGGCCTTATAGACCCCAAAAGGGACTTCCAATAAGTATCACGAGTCTCTCTTAATCTAAAAGCTAGCCAATGAATATGATTTTTCCATTAGCTTATGTACAAGTCACCAACATCATCCACAACTGATGTAGGATAAATCTAACAGTGCTGCCTTTGCCGGAAGGCCAAATCAGAGGAGAGGTGCCACCAGCGACTATTCTCTCTGGAGTTCTCACCGATGTCTGGACTTGTTTGACGCCAGAAGGAAGGGGACAAAAGCCAGGAGTTTTCTCCCTATTCACGGTCTGCCAGAATTTCACCAACCATTGGAGCCTGTCCAAAGACTAGACTTGTTGTCCCTTATCAGATTCGGTGCTCATCAGCCCTCGTCATCTGCTCGCCGGTTGCCGGAGAGGGAATGCAAGTGCAGGCAGCATCAGGAAGAAGAAGGAAAAAGGAGAAGAAATGGTTCAGCCCATTTACCCATTTGTATGGCCCGCCTCGTGTTGATTGCGTTTGCTTTTGGTTTGTGCCGTACAACCTGATCAAAGCCTGTTTGCCGCCAGCAGCTAATCGTGCCGTGAATGTTGTTTGTGACCACCTTGCAGCCCACTTATCCGAGCCACGTCTAGTTGTCAATGTTATGAATATTGTTAGCATTGTTAGTAGAATGGTAGTATTGTTAGTAGGGTTGTTAGTAGGGGTAATTGAGTAGGGGTGTTTGGGTAATTTTACTAGGAAAGATGCCTACAAAAGGGGGCTGTAACAGAATTGTGTAACAACTTTGTTTTGAAAATCAAATTCACCCTTTTGGAGATTGCTCCACCCCTTCCCACCTTTCTTGGAACCCAAGGAACCAGGGCATCCTGGTTCTTCTCCCTTGGTTGCTGAAATTGCAGCCCTTCTTCCATCCTTCTTGCTGTTGATCTTCATCCCCTCTCTTCCAGGAAGTTCGCCCTCAAGATGGCACCAGCAAAGCAGAGTTCCAAGCCTTCCAAGGGCAAGGAATTGGTTGTGGAGCTTGGAGGAGAAACACCTTCCAGATTGGTATCAGAGCAGGTCGAGGGAGGTACGTCTTCTTCACCCCATCTTGATGAATTATCCCAGATTAGGAGGGTTCAAGATCAATTGATTGCTGCCATTACCAATATGTCATCAAAGTTTGATTTATTACTGCAATCAAGAAGTGATGGGTTGGGAAATAGAGAAGGTATTGGAACAATTCAGGGGAGGGTTCCTGCAATGGGGATGGATAGGGATGATCCATTGCTGGAATCCCATGTTGGACGTCCCCAAGAGGTGCTGGAATCCCATGTTGGACGTCCCCAAGAGGTGTTGTTGACATCAGTTGAGAGGGGGCGACACCATGAGGGGCTGTTGCAGGGTATGGTTGATCATCATCCAGGAGCACATCCAATTTCAGCAGGGATGGGGCGACCTTGTGAAGATGGGTTGCTTGGTAGGCGACCTTGTGAGGATGGATTGCAGGGTAGGCGATCTTGTGATGATTTGTTGCAGGGTAGGCGACCTGGTGATGATGGATTGCAGGGTTTACACCACCAAGAACAGCTGGAAGAGGCGCTGTTGCAAGGAGGAAGGAAGCAATTCGGTATGGGCAGGAGAGGAAGAGCACCTGTTCGACAAAATTTCCAGGAAGGCGCTGCCCAAAATTGCAGGGATATTGCTGCCTATGATGACCCAAATGAAGATTTCTTGAAAGGCTCCAAGATCAGCTTCCCAAAGTTTGATGGAACCAAGGACCCAATTTCATGGTTTAGCAGGGCTGAAAAATTTTTCAAGCTGCATCACGTCCAAGAGAGATTGCAAGTAGAGTTGGCAAGTTTTCATTTGGAGGATGATGCACAAATTTGGTTTGATATGCTGCAAGAACATCATGGGATTCCTAGTTGGCCTGAATTGAAGGAAGCCATGAATCTTCAGTTCGGTCCCTCGGAGTATGAGGATTTTTATGGCGACCTTACTCGGTTAAAACAGGACACATCAGTTCAAGAGTATACCGTTCAATTTAACCGGTTGGCCACTAGAGCTGGAAGCATGACTGAAAAGCAGAGAATCAGCAGCTATACTTGTGGTCTCAAGCCCCAATTGAGAATGGAGGTGAAAGCTAGGAAGCCGGACACCTTATTGGACGCTCAAGGGCTGGCTAGACATTTGGAGACCCATGTAAATCAGAAATCAGCAACAATTGGGAGAGCAATGAACAGGGGATATCAATATGCAGCTGGAACGTCTAACAAGGGAGGTAGTTTTGGGTCGGTCAAGGCTGATGTTGGGGTAGCAGCAGAGCAGCAACTCAAGGAGATTCCTCATGGACGGAAATTCAGCATCAAGCAATTGCAAGAGAGAAAGGAGGCTGGATTGTGTTTCAGGTGTGACGAGAAATTTGTACCTGGACACAAGTGTAAAAGGTTATTCATCATTGAAGTGGAGAGGGAGGAGGAACTGTCGGAGGAGGACGATAGTGACCCGGAAGATGACTCCCTTACTCCAGCCATCTCCTTGAATGCTTTGACGGGAATCATTACCTCAAACACCATGAGGGTTATCGGAAGAGTGGGTGGACACCAAGTGACAATTCTGATTGATTCGGGAAGCTCCCACAATTTTGTGAATGCAAAGCTGGTTCAGAAATTGAAGTTGCCAAAGGAAACCAGCAATGGACCCAAAGTTCAGATTGCCAATGGCGACCGAATGAGTTGTGGGGGAAGGTGTTCAGCTATCAAGATTGAATTTCCAGGATATGCTACTACTTCGGAATTTTTCATACTTCAGCTCGAAGAGATTGACATCATTTTGGGTATTCAATGGTTGAAGACGTTGGGGCCAATCCTATGGGACTTTGAATCCCTCACGATGTCCTTCAAGGATAAAGAGAAAACAGTGGAATTAAGAGGGCAGATCACTCCTCCGGATCAGTTGTGTGATAAGAAGCGTATTTCACAATCTTTCAAACAAAGGAAACATGGGTTATTGATGAACTTGCAAGTGGTGAACAGCAGGGGTTTGGGTCTACCGGAACCTACTTTAACAGCTCAACAACAAGATGGATTAGATCAGCTGCTGCAAAGGTTTGACAAGGTGTTTTCGGTACCCAAGGGGCTGCCACCTACACGCCCTCATGACCACCATGTGAACCTCAAGGAGGGAACGATGCCGGTAGCCGTGAGACCGTATCGGTATCCTTACTTCCAGAAAAATGAAATTGAGAGACAAGTAAAGCAATTACTGGAGGATGGAGTAATTCAGCCTACATCAAGTCCCTATTCAGCTCCGGTGTTGCTAGTCAAGAAGAAAGATGGAAGTTGGAGGATGTGTGTTGATTATAGAGCTCTCAACAAGGCAACGATAAAGGATAAGTTTCCCATTCCCAACATTGATGAACTCTTGGATGAATTACATGGTACTACCTATTTTTCTAAGCTGGATTTGAGGTCAGGTTATCATCAAATAAGAATGCATGGAGAGGATGTCCACAAAACAGCTTTCCGGACACACCATGGGCATTATGAGTTCAAGGTTATGCCGTTTGGATTATCCAATGCCCCTTCCACCTTCCAAGCTTTGATGAATGAGGTATTTGCTCCATATCTCAGAAAATTTATTTTAGTTTTCTTTGATGATATTCTTATCTACAGCAAGTGTTGGGATGAACATCTATACCATCTTGAGTTGACGCTAGCTGAGTTGCTTAGACATGAGTTGTATGCTAAGAAAGAAAAATGCTCTTTTGGGTTGCGTCAAATTCAGTATTTGGGACATGTTATCTCATCCGAAGGTGTTGGTGTAGACAAGGAAAAAATAGAGGCTATTGTGAATTGGCCGACGTCGAGATCAGTTAAGAATATAAGAGCTTTTTTGGGATTAGCTGGGTATTATAGAAAGTTTATCAAGGGCTTTGGTACTCTAGCAGCTCCATTGTCGGATTTACTGAAAAAGGATGCTTATCATTGGGACCTTCTCGCGGAACAAGCCTTCCATGATCTGAAACAAGCTCTCACAAAGGCTCCGGTGCTGGTGTTACCAAACTTTGATATACCCTTTGTGATTGAGTGTGACGCGAGTGGATGGGAATAGGGGCTGTTTTGATGCAACAAAACCAGCCCATTGCATTTTTCAGTAAGAAATTGAATGGGAGAAATTTATTGCTCTCAGCTTATGAAAGGGAGATGATGGCTTTAGTTTTGGCTGTCCAAAAGTGGCGCCACTACTTGCTGGGTCGATCATTTGTGGTCTGAACAGATCATTCCAGCCTCAATTTTATGGGATCTGTAAAACCCACGATTCGAGTTAGGGTTTTATATTCAGAACCGGTCGAGTCGACCGTTATTTTTTTGAATTGAGTCAGTTTCAGGACACGTGTACCGAGCCGACGCCGGTCGCGTGTATGAGCTATGAGGGTCATGCGTACCCAAGTATATGATGATAACGTCATGAACACAGCAGAACAGAATGAGTTATCAGAATATATGAGAGTATGCCAGTGATTTTTTTTATTATTTTTACATATAATGGATCGTAGAATTAGTTTTAGGTCGTTTATTGCGTCAGGATGCGTTACGGGCATTTCGAGTGGGTTGATAGCTCTAGAGCATATCATTATGATTTTTTTGATGTTGTTTGATTTTACGGGATTTTTCCCGATTTTTATGAATTTTTTTAGGATTTAATACGACTTAGTTATTATACTTGACTCGAGTCGGAGACGAGTCAAGTAATATTTACGAGTTTGCCACCACACACACCCTCGACCTCTCCTTTCTTCTTCGCCCAAACCGTCGCTCGCGCCGCCACTGTTCGCGCGCCACCGCCGCCGCTGCCGGCGCCGCCCGGCCGCCGTTCGACGCCGCCCAGCCCAGCCACGGCGTCGCCATGCTGCCCCGACCAGGCCCGGCCGCTGCCAGGCCGCCGTGACGCCGGAATCGCCATGCCTAGCGCCGCGGCTACGTTTGGTCGCGTCGCCGATTCGGCCGCCGGCGACCGTCGCAGCCGTCATCCAGTGGTCGCCTCAGCACCACCGACCACCCAGCGACCCTCCCTGACCGGAGCGGAGGGCATCGCCGCCATGGCCGGCCGGATCTAGCGACCCAACGCGGCCGCTCTGTTTTAGCCGTTTTCCGGCGAGCCGCCGCCTCCGTTGGCCGCGTCGACCTCGTAGATGAGTCGGGCTCGTCGAGCCGGTTCCGAGGGTACCCTACACGACCCCTATCCAGCTAGTAGATACCACCGGCAATGGTCGCCGGAAAACCACCGGAAGTCGCCGGAAAACCGCCAGCAACTGCCGGAAAACCGCCGGAAAATCGGAATTTCTGGAATTCGCCGGAATTCACCGGATCTTCCGCGGGGCTCACCCGGTGGAGCCCGATCGAGCTTCGGACGCCGAGGAGCGCCGAATTCGAGCTCCGAGGCGCGCGACGGAACCCTAACCGTCGCCGATTGCCGACGACGTGAGGTATAATTACCTCCGATTGATTTATTTAAAATTGATTATGATTGTTAGCATAACATGCTAGAATTAAATAATTGTCATGATGAACATATGAGTATGATGTAGTGATGATTGCATGATGCAATTAATTGAGAATGAATAGATGATTTACATGATGTAGATTGAGTTGAGCATGATAATGTGATGATGTTAATGCTGATTAGATGAATGATAGTACATGTAGATAATGTAATGAAGGTTCAGCGACTAATGAGGTAGGAGTCTAGATGATGGATCAGACGTAACTTAGAAAAACACAATAAAATTGGTATGAATAGGATGAGTTAGAATTATTTATACTTATGATTATTTAACTGTTGTTGGATGTTGATGATTGATATTGTGATTGATGTTTGTTGAGTTTGATGCATCATTTAGTTAGCGGGCGTTAGTATTTAGTTTTGATGTGTAGGTACGGAGTAGGAGCTCGCCGCCTAGGCGCGATGACACGCTTGGAGCTTCTACCAGGTCCGTTTAGGACTCGTCTTGTTTTACGCTCTTCCATTGTATGTTTATTTTATTATTGCAGGGCGGGTTAAGTGGCGTTTTATTGGATCCCACTTAACTCGGGCCATTTAATCGAATATTTCCGGATTAATAACCCCTCGAGGATGAGATCCCTCGAGGATGATTTCGAAAACAAGATCCACCACAAGTTGCCTTCGGGCCTATTATATGAATCCCTTCCCAGGCCTATATATATAGTTTTATCGAGTTTTCAGTGAGACGAGAGATGGAGAAACCGACTGCACGTACCATGCAGAGGATGCCGTGACAGTCAAAGCGGGCTCTGGATTAGTGCCAGCGGACTGTTCCATTCCCGAGGGATCCTGACAACTCCGCGTTTGAGTTCCTCACACCCGGAGAACGTGGAGGTTTACGGGTACTGTTTAGTACAGCGCATGTCCGGACTTGTGGTTCAAAGGGTACTAAAGGCGACTGCCTGAGAGTACTCGGCCTTCGTGCTCAAGGCCAGGAGAAATATGGAGGTAAGGAGAGGGCTTAGGATAAAGTTTCACGAGAAGTACTGAAAAAGAAGTGCTGAGAGTAGCACAGTACCAGCAGCAGTAAGTTCGGGATGCTACCGGGTCTGCAGCCCAGTGGCTCCTCAGTAGTGCCCTTCAGAGTGTTCTTGAGGAAGTATATGTTTTCTTTCAGATGAGAGTTTGCTCTCATAGCCAGTTTGTTATAGTTATTTTATTTTCCGGACCAGTAACGCTTGTTACTGACGTTTTTCTTATATATATGTAGGTGATAAGCACGAGATGGATGAGCCAGCTTGGACGGAGGAGCAATGAGGTCTTGTGCACACACACATGTTAGATTTCTGAATGTTTAATATTGTATTATTATGTTATTATATTGTGAATGACATGATGTAAATGTTTGATGCATGACAATGACATGAAATGAAATGATCAGAGTAGCGCAGCAAAAGTAGTGGGTTAGGACCCAAAGTTCAGAGAATGATGAATATAGTAGATTAGAAGTTTGTGTGAATGCTATTGTTGCTATACGTATATATGTTATGAATATACGTATTTTGACAGGGTGGCCCCTAATTGCATTTTTAGGGGAAACTCTGTCCGTTTTATTTCAGAATTTTTACTAATTTTGATCGTAATTGTGTTGGTGTGAAATTTAATTTGCATGTCATTCATGTAGTACCATGTTAGGATTTTGCGACATTTATTCATTCACGATAGATCGTATCTTCATCTTAAGACGCCGAGATTGGATCCGCATGAGTTAGCAGTATCGGGTCTAGCTCGTACCTAACCGGGGGCCTGTTGTCAACATTGCATCGTGTTGACGGTTCACGAGCGATGAACCCGGATTTGGGGTGTTACAGGATCGAGTAGATTCATACCATGGCACAACAGAAATGGTTGGTGAAGCTGTTAGGATACGACTTTGTCATCGAATACAAACCCGGGAAGGAAAATAGAGTTGCTGATGCTTTGTCAAGACAGCATGAAGGCGACTTGCTGGAAACCGTCGGTAATGTGACCAAGCAAACAGGTGACGCTCTCTTGTGCAGCACTCTCAGTGGCTTTGCCAAGTTGGTTAGAGGTGATAAAACAAGCCTATACTACCAATGAGCATTTGTTAAAGTTGAAACAGCAAAGTGCTGACAACAAGCTGTCCTCAAGGTGGGAAGTGAGGGACGACATCTTATTTTACAAACATCGGATTTACTTGACTTCTCAAATGGATATTATACCCATCATTCTGAAAGAGTTCCATGATGGTACTCATGAGGGGATTCAAAAGACCTTGAAGCGACTTAGAGCGGTTTTCTTTTGGTCTCGGATGCACAAGGACGTGGTGAGACTATTTGCAGAATTGTGACATTTGTCAAAAGTTCAAGAGTTCCACGTTAGCACCAGCCGGATTATTACAACCACTTCCTATACCCCAACAAATATGGACTTCCATTAGCATGGACTTCATTAGTGGATTGCCAAAGAGTCATGCAAAAGATGGCATTTTTGTGGTGGTTGACAGGCTTTCCAAGTACAGCCATTTCCTTCCTATTGCTCATCCTTTTTCGGCTCAATCTATTGCCAAGTTGTTCTTTGATGAAATTTTCAAATTGCATGGGATGCCGGCTTCGATTGTATGTGACCGGGATCCAACCTTCACTAGTACTTTTTGGAAGGAACTTTTCAGCTTACAAGGGGTTGCCTTCAACTACAGCTCCGCCTATCACCCTCAAACCGATGGCCAAACCGAAGCAATAAACAAGGTGTTGGAGCAATATCTGAGATGTTTTACAGCAGATAGACCTCATACTTGGGTTAAATGGCTGCCATAGACTGAGTTTTGTTACAATACCAGCTTCCAATCTGCAATCCGAATGAGTCCTTTCGAAGCCGTGTACAATATGCAGCCACCCACCCTACTGTCATACATTCCGGGAACAGCTAGAACAGCAGAGGTGGATGAGGTGCTGAGGACCAGAGATCAGTTGTTGAGGGAATTGAAGGACAACTTGGCGGCAGCACAGCTGAGGATGAAGCATTACCATGATCTCCGGCGACGTGATGCTGAGTTCCAAGTGGGGCAGCAGGTCTATTTGAAACTCCAGCCATACCGACAAAATTCCTTGAGAACCAAGCGATCAAACAAACTAGCTGCTCGCTTTTACGGTCCTTTCCCAATCACCAAGCGCATTGGTCAGGTTGCCTATGAGTTGCAGCTACCAGCAGACTCTCAAATACACAACGTCTTCCATATCTCTCAATTGAAAGCTTCGGTAGTTGCGGGTGCTCATATCCATACATCTCTCCCAGCTGCAACACAAATGGAAAGTTGATGTTTGTAATTCATTGTATCTTGCAACCTTGAGGGCAAGGTTGTGTTTCATGGGGAGGGAATTGTTATGAATATTGTTAGCATTGTTAGTAGAATGGTAGTATTGTTAGTAGGGTTGTTAGTAGGGGTAATTGAGTAGGGGTGTTTGGGTAATTTCACTAGGAAAGATGCCTACAAAAGGGGGCTGTAACAGAATTGTGTAACAACTTTGTTTTGAAAATCAAATTCACCCTTTTGGAGATTGCTCCACCCCTTCCAACCTTTCTTGGAACCCAAGGAACCAGGATGCCTTGGTTCTTCTCCTTTGGTTGCTGAAATTGCAGCCCTTCTTCCATCCTTCTTGCTGTTGATCTTCATCCCCTCTCTTCCAGGAAGTTCGCCCTCAAGATGGCACCAGCAAAGCAGAGTTCCAAGCCTTCCAAGGGCAAGGAATTGGTTGTGGAGCTTGGAGGAGAAACACCTTCCAGTCAAGGCCGATTATAGCCGGATTCATTCTCGCCCAGGCCCATCAGCAATGAACCAGACCACATTGCAGCAAGGCAAGCCAACCCGGATGGTTCGGTTCAACTTGGATTTTAACTCAGATTTTATTTGGAGGCTTTCTCGTGCTCGGATTTGTGTGAAACTTAGTACATTACCATTTTCTTGCATTCCAAACTCATCGGCTGGTTTTACAATTTAAAGATAGGATCTGGTTGAACTTAAAACTTGAGAATGGCGCACAGTCCGAAGGAGAAGTTCAAAAGGCAAAAATCCACTAAATGTTGCAAAAGGTAAAACAAAGAAAACTTAGTGGATTGGAAGTCAAAATTTCACCGTGGACTGGCATACCAATCTCACATTAAGACCGACATATAACTACGTTAAAATCTCTTGTGTGCCTCTCTTTATTTATTTTATTTGTTGTACACCGGCCTCGTTGTTAATTAGTAATAGTGCTCTGACGTGATCTCCATCATACAAACCCGAACCTTCCAAACTTAAATTTTCAACTTTACAATCTTTATTTTTTAAGCTGCGGCAGAGCGCTTATTGCTCAAATAGTTAATTTTGTCTCAATTTTTTGCCTCATTATGATTATAAACAATGGAAAAACCGATAAATATGTTTAATAAGGGAGGGAGAGAAGGAAAAATGTTATAAAAAATAAATAACTTGACCATCTTATTTTCTCCAACATTTTGTGAAGCTTGCTAGAAACAACCTTTGCCACTTTATATTTTGTTAATATTTTGCTAGACACCTTTTTTATTCATTATTGTTGCTATTTTATATTTTGGCAATAAATAGGTTAGACCAACGCAACCAAATCCCCCATAATATATCGATTGATATGTTGAGTTTTTTCCCTTTTATTATTTGGAACTCTTCACAATAAATAGCTCTTCCCAATGGGTTCAGAAGAATTTTGGTCGTGGATGTCATGTGGGCCGGGCTACCATGCGCCAGCTCTGGCCCAGCCGTAAGAGGGAGCAGGTTGGGCCAATGGTGGTGGCCCATTGGGTCTATTAGGGATGGCCAGACAAGCACGACTCAGCCCATTTAGAAGAGTCGTTGACAACTCAAGCCCTCCTCACCTGTTCATTTCTTCCAAGTTTTAATACTTAACATGAAAACTATTGGGCTTAAGGAAAAGTTTCTTGAGCCGTCCCAAGATAGCACCTATTCCCTACAAGATTATTTATTATTTACTTTTTTTAATTTTATTATTTTATAGAAGTCTTATATAATAAAAAATCAAAACCTAAAGAAAAATAATAAATAGAACAAAACTAAAATAAAAAATAAATTTTTTAAAAAACATTGGCCCGGCCTGTTTGGCCCACCCTAACTTGGCCATGCTTATGGGCTGTGCTAATCCTCTTAGAGAGATTGGGCCGACAAGCATGGCCCATGGCAAGACCGCTAGAGATTTCACCCACCTCCATCCTACTGACATCTGTAACTTCGATTTGCCGTTTCCCTTCGTTTTCACATGTTGCGATTTCTTTCCATTTTGGGTTTTTTTTTGGAAGAAAAAAGTACAAAAGGCACCCAAAAAGTACTAAAGTAGAAGCCAAAATACATTTGATCATGGTTCAAAAGTTATAGTAATTCTTACTTATCCATTTAACATTTTAAATTTACACGAGAATTAACAAACAAGTCCATGAGAGCAAAACAGATAACTCAAGTTTTGCTGAGCAAGGCTAAACGAGTTTTTTAAGAAAGATAATTTACTAACTGCAAGTAATCTGATAAGATCAAGACATTAGTAGCAACTTTCGTGGCATTAACATATAATAGGGCTCGATGCAATCCTTCCAATTCTGCCTCTTCAATTGATAAGCCAACTTTGAATCCTGCTATAGCTAAAGAAGGGGTGGAGTTGTGGACCAAAGAAACAAATACCCAAAGATATTATATTAGAAGAAGGATGCAAGGTCCCATCAATGGTTATAACTAGCCAGCGGGTTTTTGTAGTGCCGAATCAAGTCTTCAACAAACTGCACATAATCCTGATTGCCACTAGAGAGTAGCAGATATTGAAAAGCAAGAGAGATATCCCAAAGTTGCACTTACTTTATGCACAATATTTTTTCACTGCTGATCAAGATTATTATGTATAATTTGATTCCTATTCACCGAGATAAACCATGTTTTACTTATTTATTTATTTATTTATTTTTGAAAGAGTGTTAAAAGCGCCTCTTTTATTAAAACCTAAAGAATACATTATTGTACATACCCTTAGCACCATGGGTAGCTACAAGAGTGGGAAAGTTTCTAGTTGCGCTTGTTTTTTTGCCTCATTTGCGCTTGTTTTGATTAGATGGCTTAAAGTCTAGTGGACTTCCACTAATTATCTCAACAAATAAAAAAATTAACTTTAATTTTAAAAATTATGGTACAAAAAAAGAACTATATTAACCTCACAATGATATCTAGTTGATTGAAAATAAAAAACACCTGTACAATGTCACCACCTGTTATAAATATACATATAAAACCCATCATATCACAAATATACTTACAACCCATGACCACAGGCTCTTTCTCCTCTTCCCATGATCGCCTTTTATATATTATCTGACGGCTCCAACCACCACAAGTTTGACTTCAAGTTCCAGCGTTTTTTGGGTTGTGCCAGCCTGGTTTCACAAGGGCCACTATTTGTAAACATAGAATCAAATTAAAATATGATGGAACATATAGTTTTATCCTCGTGAATTTTTCGGGTTATACCTACCGAGTTTTACTTTGGGTGTTCACGAGTTTTTTGGATTGTGTTAGTTGGGTTTCACAAGGGCCATGTACATAAAATCTAATTAAAATATAATAAAACATATAATTTTGTGCATATAGATTTTTTGAATTACACCAACTAAGTTTTACTTTGGGTGCTCACTGGGTTTTCAAGTTCTTAGGTTTTTCGGGTTGTGCTAGCTGCGTTTTACAATGGCCATTAAGTGTGTACACAAAATCTAGTTAGCATATAAAGAAAGATATAACTTTGTGTATATAGGTTTTTTGGGTTATACAAATCAAGTTTCACTATAAGTGCCCGGCAAGTTTTTGACTTCCCGGGTTTTTTTGGTTTCCGCGGCTGGGTTTCTCAGGGCCACTAAATATGTGCACATAATTTGATTATATATAATGAAAAGTATATTTTTGTGCATGTGAATTTTTTATGTTATACCATCCAAGATTCAGTGAGTATCTGCTAAGCTTTTGATTGTACATGTATTTTTTATGGTCTGTTAATCAGATTTTATTATAAAATTAATTGATTTTTTTTCTATATTGTATTCTTTAGAAATAAAATTAAGATGTTTTATTTATTGAGATCATAGTTACAAAAATCAGAATCGGACGTTAAATCGGATTGGAAGGGAGTCATTGAATTGGACTGATTCATAAAAAAATAGACAAAAATCAGTCAAAATTGGTGGGCAGTTTAAGTCGGTTATTAGTTATATAATATATCATTGTGATATTATGATGTGCATTATATTTTATGAGATTTTCCCTTATTTTTTGAATTTTTTAAAGATTTATTATGACATAGTTATTATTTTTTACTCGAGTCGAAGTTAAGCCAACTTTTATTTATGATATTGCACCAGACTTGTTATTTCCTCCCTACGCTTCTCTCCTTCCAAACCTTCGATGCCGCCCTAATTCAGGTCACCAATGTTGTAAAACCCACGATTCGAGTCAGGGTTTTATATTCAGAACTGGTCGGTTCGACCGTTATTTTCTAGTCTAGTCAGTTTCAGAATACGTGTACTGAGCCGACGCAGGTCTCGTGTATGAGCCACGAGGGTCATGTGTACCCAAGTATATGATGATAACGTCATGAACACAGCAGAAAAGAATAAGTTACCAGAATATATGAGAGTATGCAGTTCATTTTTTTATTATGATATATAATGGATCGTAGAATTAGTTTTTGGCCGTTTACCGCGTTAGGACGCGTTACGGGCATTTTGGGTGGGTTGATAGTTCTAGAGCATATCATTATGATTTTTTGTTGTTGTTTGATTTTATGGGATTTTTTTCCAATTTTTTTGGAATTTTTTACGACTTAAATATTATTTTTTACTTGAATCAGAGACGGGTCAAGTAATATTTACGACTTTGCCACCACACACCCCCGCTCCCTTCTTTTCTTCCCCAAACCGTTGCCCGACGTAGCCCTTGTGCACGTCGCCGCCACCACTGCCGGCGCCGCCCGGCTGCCGATCGTCGCCGCCTAACCCCGCGATGACGTCGCCGTGCTGCCCCAACCAAGTCCGGCCCCCATCGGGCCGCTGCGACGTGAGGAAGCCACGCCGCGACGCCGCGCCCGCGTTACCCTTCTGTCACCGATTCTGCCGCCGGCGACCAGCTTCGCCGTGATTGGTCGGTCGCCTCAGCACCCTCAGCCCTCCAGCGACCTTCCCCGACCGGAACGGAGGCCATCGCCACCTTGGCCGGCTGGATCTAGCCACCCATCACTGCCGGCTCTGTTTATGCATTTTCCCGCGAGCCGCTACCTCTGTTGGCAGTGTCAACCTCATAAATGAGTCGGGCTTGCCGAGCCGGTTCCAAGGGTACTTAACACGACCACTTTTCAGCCAGTAGACGCCGCCGGCGACAGCTGCCGGAAAGCCACCGGAAGCTGCTGGAAAACCGCCGAAAACTGTCGGAAAATTGGAATTTCTGGAATTCACCGAAATTCACCTGATCTTCCGCGGGGCTCACCCAGTCGAGCCCGATCGAACGTCGGACGCCAAGGAGCGCCGAATTCAAGCTCCGAGACGCGCAACGGAACCCTAGCCATCGCCGATTGCCGACGACGTGAGGTATAATTACCTCCGATTTGATTATTTATAATTGATGATTTTTAGCACAACATGCTAGGGTTGATTTATGATGTGATTGATAGTGCATGGAGGTCAAGTGATCTAATGAAGTAAGTAAATTGAGTATGATAATCGTGTATGATGTAACTTAGGAAAAATACAATAAAATTGTCATGAATAGGATGAATTAGAGTTATTTTCATATTTATGGTTATTTGATGGTTGATGATTTTGTGTTTAATTGTGTTGAGTTTGATGCATCATTTAGTTAGCGGGCGTTAGTATTTAGTTTTGATGTGTAGGAACGGAATAGGAGCTCGCCGCCTAGGCGCGATGACAGGCTTGGAGCTTCTACCAGGTCGGTTTAGGACTTGACTCTGTTTTACACTCTTCTATTGTATGTTTATTTTATCATTTGCAGGACGAGTTAAGTGGCGTTTTATTAGATCCCACTTAACTCGGGCCATCTAGCCAAACAGATTTACGGATTAATAACCCCTCGAGGATGAGATCCCTCGAGGATGATTTCGAAAACAAGATCCACCATAAGTTGCCTTCGGGCCTATTATATAAATCCTTACCCAGCCCTATATATATATAGTTTTCGAGTTTTCAGTGAGATGAGAGATGGAGAAACCGACTGCACGTACCATGAGCGGATGTCGTGATAGTCAAAGCGGGCTCTGGATTAGTGCCTGCGGACTGTTCCATTCCCGAGGGATCCTGACAACTCCGCATTTGAGTTCCTCACACCCGGAGAACGTGGAGGTTTACGGGTACTGTTTAGTATAGCGCATGTCTGGACTTGTGGTTCAAAGGGTATTAAAGGCGACTGCCTGAGAGTACTCGGCCTTTGTCCTCAAGGCCAGGAGAAATATGGAGGTAAGGAGAGGGCTTAGGATAAAGTTTTACGTGAAGTACTGAAAAAGAAGTGCCGAGAGCGGCACAGTACCAGCAGCAGATCAGTAAGTTCGGGATGCTACCGGGTCTGCAGCCCAGTGGCTCCTCAGTAGTGCCCTTCAAAGTATTCACGTGGAGTATATGATGTTTTCTTTCATATGAGAGTTTGCTCTCATAGCCAGCTTGTTATAGTTATTTTATTTTCCGGACCAGTAACACTTGTTACTGACGTGTTTTTATACTATATGTAGGTAACAATTACGAGTTGGAGGAGCCAGCTTGGATGGAGGAGCAATGATGTAATTTACATACATGTCAGTCGATAGAGTAATTAATATTTTGTTATGATGTTATTATCTTGAGAATGGCGTGAAATGCTGAGACATGATATGATGTGATTAATGCTTAAGATATGATGATAGGACTTAATTAAGTGCTAAAAGATGATGAGATGATGTGAACAGAAATAGATTGGGCAATGGAAGCATGGTGGGTTGAGACCCAATTTCTCGAATGAGCTACAACATGTTAGATTTTGTATTTTGTATAAATGAAATTGTTTGATAAATAGTTATATATATATATATATATTTGTATATGTATATTTGACAGGGTGGCCCCTAATTACATTTTTAGGGGAAACTCTTGTCCGTTATATTTCAAAATTTTTATTAATTTTATCGGGATTGTCTTAGTGTGTATTTTGATTTGCATGTCATCATGTAGTACCATGTTAGGATTTGTGCATTCATCCATGCATTGAGAGTTATATCTTCATCTTAAGACGCCGATATTGGATCCACAAGAGTTGGGTTCGGGTTAGCCGACCTAACCGGGGCCTGTAACATGCCGGTTCGGTTCACGAGCGTGAACCGGATTTGGGGTGTTACAAATATCACCCCTGGCTACCGCACCACTGCTGATCGACGCTACCGGTCATCGCCAACACATGGCCGAGTCGTCCCCTATTTTTCTGACCGTCGCCCTTGTAACACCTCAAATCCGGTCCACGCTCGTGAACTGAACTGGTTTGTTACAGGCCCCGGTTAGGTCGGCTAACCCGAACCCAACTCGTGTGGATCTAATCTCGGCGTCTTAAGATGAAGATACGACTCGTCATGCATGGATAAATGCTCAAAATCCTAACATGATCCTACATAGATGACGTGCACGGTAATTCATACAACAATATGATTCGATCAAAATTAATAAAAATTCTAAAATACAACAGACAGAAGTCTCCCCTAAAAGTGCAATTAGGGTCCACCCTGTCAAAATAATATATAGAAGTATATATGCATATATCAATAATTTCATTCACACGCAATCTAATATACTGTAAACTCATTCTAGAACTGGGGTCTCAACCCCCAACACTTCTACTGCGCACTCTATTCATGTTTCACATGCTATCATGTCTTAATATTTAATCATGTCACATTATCATGTCTCAAGCATTTAATCACACAATTCACTATATAATAACATCATAAACACAATATAATCACTCAATCGACTGACATGTATGCAAGCGACAATAGTGCTCCTCCGTCCAAACTGGCTCCTCCAACTCGTGATTATTACCTACATATAGTATAAAAACATGTCAGTAACAAGTGTTATTGGTCCAAAAATAAAATAACTATAACAAGCTGGCTATAAGAGCAAACTCTCATATGAAAGAAAACATCATATACTCCACGTGAACACTCTAAAGGGCACTACTGAGGAGCCACTGGGCTGCAGACCCGATAGCATCCCGAACTTACTGATCTGTTGTTGCTGATGCCGAACTTACTGATCTGCTGTTGCTGATGCCGCTTTCGGCATTTTCTTACTTCATTTTCTGGTCTCAAATCCTAAGCCCTCTCCTTACCTCCATATTTCTCCTAGCCTTAAGCACGAAGGCCGAGTACTCTCAGGCAGTCGCCTTTAGTACCCTTTGAACCACAAGTCCGGACATGCGCTGTACTAAACAGTACCTGTAAACCTCCACGTTCTCCGGGTGTGAGGAACCCAAACGCGGAGTTGTTAGGATCCCTCGGGAATGGAACACTCCGCTGGCACTAATCCAGAGCCCACTTTGACTATCATGGCATCCGTTCATGGTACGTGCAGTCGGTTTCTCCATCTCTCGTCTCACTGAAAACGTAAAAAATATATATATATAGGGCTGGGTAGGGATTTATATAATAGGCCTGAAGGCAACTTGTGGTGGATCTTGTTTTTGAAATCATCTTTGAGGGATCTCATCCTTGAGGGGTTATTAATCTGGAAAACTGTTCAATTAAATGGCCCGAGTTAAGTGGGATCCAATAAAACGCCACTTAACCCATCTTGTAAATAATAAAATAAATAGACAATAGAAAAGAGCGTAAAACAGAGACGAATCCTAAACGGACCTGGTAGAAGCTCCAAGTGTGTCATTGCGCCCAGGCGGCGAGCTCCTACTCCCTACGTACACATCAAAACTAAATACTAATGCCCGCTAACTAAATGATGCATCACACTCAACACAATCAAACACAAAATCATCAACTGTCAAATAACCATAAATATGAAAATAACTCTAACTCATCCTATTCATGCCAATTTTATTGCATTTTTCCTAAGTTACATCGTACACGATTATCATGCTCAAATTTACTTACTTCATAAGATCACTTAACCTCCATGCACTATCAATCACATCATGTAACTTATCACTTCATCACTTATCCTCCTTGCACTATCAATCACATCATAAATCAACCCTAGCATGCTGTGCTAACAATCATCAAGTTTAAATTATCAATTCGGAGGTAATTATACCTCACGTTATCGGCAATCGGCGACGGCTAGGGTTTCGTCGCACGTCTCGGAGCTCAAATTCGACTCTCGGTGACGTTTGAAGTTGATTAGGTTTGATTGGATGAGCTCTGCAGAAGATCCGGCGAATTCCATCAAATCTGATTTTCCAGCAGGTTTCAGTGGTTTTCCGACAGGTTCCGACGATTTTCCGGCGACAACCACCGGCGGCGTCTACTGCCTAGATAGGGGTCATATTAAGTACCATTGGAACTGGCTCGGCGAGCCCGAAGCATCTACGATGTCGACATGGCCAACGGAGATTGCGGCTTGCCAAAAAATGGCTAAAACAGTGGTGGCGGCGATGGGTAGCTAGATCCGGCCGGCCTAGGCAGCGATGGCCTTCACTCCAGTCGGGGAAGGTTGCTGGGTGGTTGAGGGTGTCGAGTTTACAGCTAGATCGCGGCAATGACGGTCGCCGGTGGCGTGATCGGCGACGGAAGCGCGACACAGGTGCGGCACTAGTCGCGGTGGTCCGGCGTCGTGGAGGCCGGATGATGGCCGGCAGCGCTTGGGGTGGCACGGCGACGCCATGGCGGGGCTAGGTGGCGACGCCCGATGGCAAGGCAACGACGACACCGGGGTGGCGGCTAGGGTTTGGTAGGGGAAAGTGTCGGGGGAGGAGAAGAAATGGTTAGGTGGCAAACTTGTAAATATTACTTGACTCGACTCCGTCTCGAGTCAAGAATAATAACTAAGCCGTAGTTATAATGATATGCTCTAGTACTATCAACCCACCCAAATTGCCCGTAACGCGTCCTAACGCGGTAACGACCTAAAACTAATCCTACGATCCACTATATATAAAAAGAAAAAATAACTGGCATACTCTCATATATTCTGATAACTCATTCTGTTTTGTTGTGTTCATGACGTTATCATCATATACTTGGGTACGCATGACCCTCATAGCTCATACACGCGACTGGCGTCGACTCAGTGCACGTGTTCTGAATCTGACTCGACTCGAACCTAACGGTCGAACCAACCGGTTCTGAATATAAAACCCTGACTCCAATCGTGAGTTTTACAGCCCTGGTCTCCACAATGTGGAGAAGGCTGCGAGTTCACACGCCCTCCCAACGCGATTTCAGTGCCACCATACAACCCCGAGCACCATCGGCTTGCCGCCATCTCCATTCCGAAGATCTTGCTGCCCCTCCACTGTTGCGTGCTATCGCCGAGATAGGCTAAAGGCTGTTGCTTGGGCGACTTCTAACTAGGGCACCACTGCCGACTTTGATCGCTGCCCCACCTGTTGCCACCCACCCCCCACCTCTTGTCACCTGGGTTGCCTTGTCCTTGCCACCTCACTCCGTCCCCTGTACCCCTCCTGAATTGGCTTAACTTGGCTGATTCAGAGATCAGTTCAAATCGGTTGATTTACAAAGGGGCTCAAATCGGTTAGAATCAATTCAAATTGGTAGATTCACCGACTAATTGTTACCATGACCAATTTACATCTTTTTTGACACGAAATACCGATTCCACTTGGGATGGCCGATTTTTACAACATAAATGAGATAGTGAAAGTCCATGTAAACTCCTCGTAGCCTAATAAAAAACGAAAAAGAGACGTAGTTAAAATTTTCCACGCGCAGTGAGCAAAAGCATTGTAAGTTTTACTTGGTAATTTAATAAATATTTCCGTTAATAAATATTTGATGAGGTAAAACGAAGGACAGCGGCGTCCTGTGATAGCAAAATCAGACATTAGAACGATAAAGCAAAACAATGGGCGCCCACGTGAGTCTCCAGACCGCTTTTTCCAACTTTGAGCTTCGAGACTGGTTTTTCTTCGTTTGTTCCCAGTCCCTTGGCTCCTCCAGAAAAAACGGATAAAGCAGGAGGGCATACAGCGGGATGGGTGACGAGGTGCACCAGGTTTTACTGGTCAGCAGGTTTGATTTCCAGATCCCCTTTTTCACACTTTCTGATTCAGATCTCAATTGGGTTTGATCCAAAAAACGGATCTTTTGAATGGATGCGGTGCATTAAACTGTGAGAAATGGGAAGAGGTCCCCTCACATACACTGCTCAGTATATTTCCTGCAGGGTTTGTTCATCAAATCGAATCGAGCATTTTACAGTGTGTAATCTTATAAATCTAGGTTTCTGTTCGTGTGGTCAATGAATTGGATCAAGTTTTGCACATTTCTAAATTGCTTCAACATTATTATCATCATGCAAATGAAAGCTCAGACTCAGAGTGGTTCTTGTTTTAGTATTTTTCTTGTGGTTTTGTAAGTTATGAGATTAACCTGGAATCCATGATTCTCAACATACAATGTTTAACAGATGGAGAGTTAGCAACATTGAATCTATTGTACTTGCCATGTTCCTATTTTTCAGAAATCGTACAGTTCAAGTTGACAATTTTGGCGTCGGAGACATTCACAGAAAGAGGAAGTATGAAGAAGAACAATTTGGTTATCCAATTCGGACGCACAAGTTCAGAGTTCGGGCACAAGAATGTGGAATCAAGTTGCAGATAAATGACGATGGGAAGGAGAATGAGTCAGAAAGAACCACAATTACTTTACTGTTAAACCCAATAGAATCCGTCAAAGATAGCAACAGTTTCATGGGAATTTATGAAACCACTTTGTCTCTAGATGCTGAGAATGCAGACCAAGCCCACTTTGGATTTCAGAAGCCACAATGTGGAGGGGCAGCAGCTTCTTCCGGCAATTCATCCGACAGCGTGAACGATAACTTCAAGCTTAACCTGTACTCTCTCGGACAGCAGAAGTGTTGACAGTAAACATTGTGAAAAGCGTAAAGAATCTCATGTGGAAGCAATGGAGGAAGACGAGGTGGGCTGCGAGTCAAGAAGTTTCCAAGATCCCAACACACGTTTTGAAGGGAGTTATGCTACCTACGCCGACTTCATCTCTACTGAATATGGGATTGATAAGGAGCACATATCCGACTTTGTATCTGATGAGCTGCTCTACTCCAATGATGTTGCAACAGACATAATGCTTCCTCCTGGTGGATGGAACCCCACGCAAGGTAAAAACAATGATTTTTGTCTGGTAAAATTTGTTCACTTGCGTAATTTAAACAAAGATGTGGATGGGCCATTGAAAGCACTTGTTTACATAAAAGAGCATTTATTTATCAGAAAATAGTGAATGCAAAATTTTGTTTCTCCCTTTTCTATTGACATGCCATTGACGAGGTTTTTTGTTTGATGCGCAGAAGCACGAGTTAACAGCCGCAAACCAACCATTGATCAAGAGTTTGAGCAGTATTTCTCATCACTAATGCTTTAGAAGATTACAAGTTACAGAAAAGTGAGAAACTGTTCAGACCAGCTCATGTTTCTTTAGGGAACTTGTAAATATATGTACTTGTAACAAAATTTAACTCTGTTCTCATCCTGATTGTACATAATGGCGAGCATGACTCCGGCCTTCTTTCTTATTATCATCTTTTGTTCACTTAAGTTGAGTTTCAAAAATCAGTGAGAACACGGACGCTACTTGGCTTTGCCTTTACCCCTGCCATGGCTTTTCTTTCCCTCCATCTTGGCCTGAATGCGAGCAGCAGCAGCTACTTTCGCCTCTTCTCGTTTCTTCTTCTCGTCTTCCTTGACTGCTGCAGCCATTTCCCTTTGTTTCTTCAGTTCCCTGTTAACGTTTAAAAGAGATGTTACGACATGCCTCAATCGCACAAGTAGTTTAAATTTAAAACTGTGAATGATAATTTCACAAGATACGGATGAATATGTGAACTCACTCGAGTCTAGTCTTCTCATCAGAAACTCTTCCAATACTTGAACCCTTCCGAGGTCCACAGGAGACCAGCTCAACTTCAAAAATAAGAGTAGCACTGGGAGAATTGGATACAGCCGCCAAGTCTAAGTCGTGCACCACAGCAAACAAGAAAACAACAGAACGCCAGGCATAGAGGAAGAAGGTATTACTTAGGAGGTATATCAGGCGGAGCGCCAGCGCTTCCATAAGCATATTCTGGCTTGCAAGTAATTTTTGCTACTTCTCCAACCTCGAAAACCAAGTATATGGTAAATAGTTACACGAGCAAATCAAACCTGCATGTATAAGTATTCATTTATTGAGAAGTGTATTTTACCTTCATGGTCCTCAAAGCAATATCCCAAGCCTTAATAACAGTACCCTTTCCGATTTCGAAAGAAAATATGCTATTATCTTCATGAGTAGTGTCGAAAACCTCCTGCGTCTCAGCAAGAATTCCCTCATAATGAACTGGTTCAACAAATGAACATTTGGATTAGTACTAAAACTAGCAAACGTGACCGACTGTTTTTTATGGTTTCTGCATATTCAGGCAACTCATTGTATGCTATAGACAGGATTAGATCATCTAAGCTATCAGGACAGGAAAAACTATCTATTGCACTGAAATGATGCAACATGTTTAAATTGTCCATTTCCAATCCAACTGTTTCAGCAACCTTCTTTAACTGCAAAATATGGTGCGTGCAATACAGGGCAATGACAAAATGAGCCCCTAAAATCTTATCCAATCCAAATTAAAAAATAAATGGTTCTGCACTTGTTCCATCTCAAAGATGAATCTTCCCCAGAAACATAGTATTTAGGCTTCCTACCCGATATTCAAATGCTAAAATTATCTTATTCAGCTCATATTTGAAGAGAAACGGTTCTAACTAAATTGGAATCCCCATATTCAAATGCTAACATTACCCACTTCAACTCATATAAGAAGAGAATTAGTTTCAACTAAAACAGGAATGGCGTAGCCTATATCCAATAAGAATTAAAAACCATAGAAAAACACTCATGACGCAACTCTAGAATAAAGTTACCTACAATTTTAGCAAATTACATGTTTGTGTGCAGAATTCGGCACAACAATCTAATAAATAATAGATTTCAAAATTCTCAAAAAATAAAAAAAAATCAAATAACAGTTTTCGCAAGTGCAGGTTTAGAATTCATTAAAAAAAACTTCAAAAATCAAAGCTATTTTTGTTCTTTTGGGACTCTTTCGTCGGCGCAAAAATCGAATACCGGGAAGAAAGAGGGAGAGGGAGAAGGAGAATACCGTCGACAAGGGAGAGGTCGTCGGAGGGAGCTATGGCGTTGGCCTTGGCGTGTCGAAGGATGGACTTGAGGACACCACCGTCGCCGCTCAGATCAACCACTTCCCCCATCTTACCCTGGTTCACTTGTTACCCCTTCACTATTTGTGCACCACTTTTAACAAAGATGTAATCTCACCCAATTTAGATTTGGAAGGCTTAACAAACCTCCTTTGGCTGCACTTTTTAAACCGCTACACTTCAAACAAAAAATTAGAAAATAGTCACCTTTGATATAATTTTAAAATTTTGATTCTATTTGACGAAGAACTCCCATATACAATATTTTCCCTATTACTTAAATCTCAACTCCAGCTGATTGAAACTTGAATCAAGTTAAAGAGGAATAAATTCAAGTTTGATCAAACTTTTAGTACCCTTATTAATTCCCTCTAGCGTCGAATGCCCACAAGTTGTGCACTAGGAGTTTTTGATAATTTTTAGAGATTTAGGAGTCATTAAAGCTATACTTGATTTTATTATATTTTATTGAATGACTATCTCAAATATATAGGATTTATTTATCTAGCAACAAATTAATACAAATGACTCCTTAGTGTATCGCCCCTATTCCGGTTCACTCTCGAACCCTATAAAAGTTATTACGATCGAGTCGAGTCTACAAAACTTGTGACTCGAGTTAGAGTTTACTACAGCGAACAAGTCTGTTCAACCGTCAGTTCGAGTTAAGTCACTTTCATAAACCACGTGCTGAGTCGAGGCCAACCGTGACCTATAAGCGATGTGGGTCAAGTGTACCTAAATATATGATGATAACGTCGAAAAGATGATGAGGATGGTAACAACGGCGATGATCACTCCCAACCTAGACCTGTATATGTATAGTTTTCACGTTTTTAGTGAGAGGTTGAATGAGGTTTATCGACGGCAACGTCTGAAGATAGGGCGTGTGCTTGTCAAAGCGGGCTCTGGAGCTAGGGAGAGCCCACTTCATTCCTGAGGGAATCCTGACAACTCCACCTTTGAGTTCCTCAAACCCGGAGAAGTGTGGAGGTTCACGGGTACTGCAATGTAGCACATGTCTAGACTTGTAGTTTTAAAGGGTACTGAAGGCGCATGCCTGAGAGTACTTGGCCCCTGTACTTAGGGCTAGGAGTAATATGGAGGACGTAGAGGGCAGAAAGGAATGAAATTGATGCGAAAAGCGATAGAGAAATGGCCAAAGTATGAGAATGAGAAAGAAAGGGGGACACTGTTGATCCAGGTTGATGGCTCCCATATATGCCTTGATGAGTGTTCAATGAGGAAGATATGGATTTCTATTTAACAGGACAGTTAACTCTCCTATGCCAGATTGATATTAGCTATATTTCAGACTGGTAACATTCGTTACTATCAATTTCCTATTATATATGTAGGTGAGCACCTCGAGGAATGAGAGCTGTCAAGACTGCAGAGAAGCAACACAGAAATCGCACAAACATGTACCTACCGAGTGTATGTAGTGATGATGACGTGTATTGAACTGCGTTGATGAATTTGATATACTATAACTGTGAATCTATTATAAGCATTTTGCATGTGAATGGAAATGGATAGTGAAAAAATGTGCAGGGTAAACTACAAAGCAAGGACAACTAGAATGTGACGGAAAATGAAATATTTGGATTATGTTTTAATGCTTGTTGATATAAATATATGATGTTTACTGTTGACAGGGTAGCCCCTATTGCACTTTTAGGGGAGACTCTATCTGTTTTTTCTTTAAAATTAATGAATTTTTATTTGAATTCCTTGTTTGCTGCATTGCCTTGTTTTTGCTTGCACATCATAGCATGCATGTAGGACCACGTTAGAACCCAGGTATCCCATCCATGCATTTCATGTTTCCACTTCCATCTTGAGACACCAAGGGTCAATTCGGGTCAGAATGCTTAATCTTTGAAGATTCTCCAGTAAAGGGGGGTCTTTAAAGAGTTCTTCCCTCTGTCATTAAATTGGAGTGGTACCATAAGGGCTAAATTTTCTTCTACTTTTTGTTTCCAAAAATAAATAAAAGTCAATGTTATTCATAAACTTCACATCCACTGGCGGAGTATTGTAGAGAGATGCATCTTGAAGAGGAACCAAAAAATTTCATGCTTAGCAAATTCTTCTGTCAGTCCATAGCATTTTGGTGGGATGGAGTAAAATTGAGCTTGCACTGATTCTAACACTGTAATATTACCAATAACAATCTGTATCTTTTCGCTAAAGATAAAAGTTTCCTCTAGTTTATGAAAGATTATATAATCTATCATACCATAACTCATTACTTCCATCAACTTTTCTTTGGGTAATGTGCAGTGACCCATATAAATCTGAGCTTTTAAGAATCCGGCTGGAGAATCCATATAGTGCAAAAACTCCTAAGTAATATTTAGACCACTATACCAGTGATTAATATGACAAGATAATAAAAAATTCTGAAGTTCAATCATTTTTTCATAGAAGGATTTTTGGCCTTTTCAGCAATAATCACTTCTAATTCAGGACAAGCTTCAAATAGCGGTCTTAGAGTAGAGCAGATGAACTAAGGCATTTTTAGTCGTACTCTTAAAGCATCAAAGTCTCTGTTCAAATTGGGAAGCCCTTTCTTTCTAAATCTTTCCGGAGTGAAGTTGGCTTCCGTTACCTATTCTTGTAACTTTCTGATTTCCTCATTTTTTTGAAGAATTTGGATTTGTAAATCTGAAATTTCTTCTTCTCTTCTTTCAATCGTTCCAATGCTTTATTGTTGGCTTCTTTTAATTTGATCAGCTCTTCATCCTGAATCTGTTGTTCTAGCAACTGATTAGCATATTTCAAAGAAGATTCAGGGCTGTCTTCAATAGCATAATTAAGTCAGATATGCTGTCTTGCATATTCAGTTGCTTCTTCTAATGAATAGAAACCCTTGTAAACCGGCCATTCATAATTCTCCGTTGCTCTTTTAACAGAAGCCCAATGTACAAATATCCCAGTCTGAAATCCTTGAGTTACTACATAATGACTGAAATGTTTAGATAGGTTTTTCTGGATTGAAGAAAAGTAATGACTCAAGGATAACAAGGAATTGCGTTTGCTTTCAGAGGTATGAGAGTTCCAAAGATTGTCTAGTAAACATGTTGACTCTCATCTAGATAATATTGGGATGGGATATTAAAAGTATTATGACCGAAAGAAAACAAGGTTTGGATTTTCTTTATATTGTCTTTTAGCTGTTTCCCAAAGTGGTCTTCTTTCCACTTCAATATTACTACGGGGTCTGATTTCTTTAAATTCTCTTTTTGGTTTTTTAGAAGCTTCACCTATTTCCATCATATAAGCTTGATTCTCTGTCTTGAAATTGGAGAAGGGTCTTTTACCCCTATCTATATCATTAATTAAATTAAGATTATATTTTCTTGTAATTTTTCTTCAATTTCATTCATGGTCATTTTTCCTAAAGCATAGGTTTCTAAAATTATATTATCAATTTGTTCTCTAATATTATTAGGCGTTATTTGAGTATTTAAAATTTCACTAGTTTTTTGTTCGGTTTCTTCATCATTTAAGAAGGTATTTTGAACACAGTCATTTAGAAATTATTCCATAATAGTTTCTTCACTATCTTCTTGCATTTCTAAGTCATCATTTTCTTCATGAAAAAACCATTGATCAAAACGATATTCGAATGTTTCTTCTCCAAGTTTTAACTCTTGCTCATTCCAGAAAGTATCCATGAGTTCTTATTTTTGTATTTTGAGTTGGTTTTCTAATAAAGCTTTCTGAGTTTTATACCATTCTATAGATTTATCTTCTAATTTTATGTATATCTCATTACTAACTTCTTCATTCATCAGAGAAGATTCTTCTTCTTCTAATCTTTCTAAATTATTTGTTGTTTGTGTATAATCTATAAATCTCATAGAATATTTTCCTTTTGAATTTTCATAAATTTTACTTTTAGAAGGTTTAAGAATAGCAGTACTTTCTTGATCATGTTTACTCAAATCTCATTCTAAACTCATAAGCAAATCAGAAAGTCCACATAGATCAGCAGCCTTCATAGTTCGCAATCATGCAGAAGTAACAAGAGGAAAGGCAAGAATAGTATACAATTACAAAAGATTAAATGATAATACTCATGATGATGCCTATAATCTACCTCATAAAGATAGTATTTTAAACCTAATACAAGATAAAAAGATATTTAGTAAGTTTGATTTAAAAAGTGGATATAATCAAATAAAAATGAAAAAAGAAGATAGAAAATGGACTGCATTTACATGCCCTGAAGGGTTATATGAATGGAACGTTTTATCTTTTGGTTTAAAAAATGCACCAGCTATTTTTCAACGTTTTATGGATTCTCTATTTAAAAAATATGACTTTTGTATTGTTTACATAGATGACATATTAGTAGCTTCTAATAATATAAAAGAACATATCACTCATTTAGAACAAGTTTTTAATGAAAATTCATAATTGCATTTGTTTTTTCCAATGTCTTCTCCTATTAAACTAATTTTTTCTAATTTTCTCATTATAGGAAGGTTGATCATTTCTTCTTTTAAGTCTTCTCCCTTTCCTATATTAAAGTATACATGTTGATTTAATAGTTGCCATGTTTCATTTTCTATATCATGTGTTGCAGTTAGCTAAAAAATCAAGTGGCGCAGGACTAGAATTAACTTCTATTATTTTATATTCTGATTCTAACGGTAGTTCAAGAGGTTTTATTTTTGTTATTTCTCTTTTTATTTCTTGGACTAATTTAATATCTTCTTGATTGAAATGTTTTTGTCCATTTTTTCCTAATTTTCTCATTATAGGAAGGTTGATCATTTCTTCTTTTAAGTCTTCTCCCTTTCCTATATTAAAGTATCATGTTGATTTAATAGTTGCCATGTTTCATTTTCTATATCATGTGTTGCAGTTGCTAAAAAATCAAGTGGCGCAGGTCCACCATGTTTTGCTAGCAACTCTGATTGTTTTTGATATCTATGTGTAGGAAATTAATAAGAGTGCTTAAAGAGAGTAAGGCTATTATTATGAAGGATTATGCCACCACCTATAGCAGTTAATGCCCATATACAATATTTTCCCTATTACTTAAATCTCAACTCCAGCTGATTGAAACTCGAATCAAGTTAAATAGGAATAAATTCGAGTTTGATCGAACTTTTAGAACCCTTATTAATTCTCTCTAGCGTCGAATGCCCACAAGTTGTGCACTAGGATTTTTTGATAATTTTTAGAGATTTAGGAGTCATTAAAACTATACTTGATTTTATTATATTTTATTGAATGACTATCTCAAATATATAGGATTTATTTATCTAGCAACAAATTAATACAAATGACTCCTTAGTGTACTGCCCTTATTCCGGTTCACTCTCGAACCCTATAAAAGTTATTACGACCGAGTCGAGTCTGTAAAACTTGTGACTTGAGTTAGAGTTTACTACAGCGAACTAGTCTGTTCAACCGTCAGTTCGAGTTAAGTCACTTTCATAAACCACGTGCTGAGTCGAGGCCAACCGTGACCTATAAGCGATGTGGGTCAAGTGTACCTAAATATATGATGATAACGTCGAAAAGATGGTGAGGATGGTAGCAGCGGCGATGATCACTCCCAACCTAGACCTGTATATGTATAGTTTTCACGTTTTTAGTGAGAGATTGAATGAGGTTTATCGACGGCAACGTCTTAAGATAGGGCGTGTGCTTGTCAAAGCGGGCTCTGGAGCTAGGGAGAGCCCACTTCATTCCTGAGGGAATCCTGACAAATCCACCTTTGAGTTCCTCAAACCCGGAGAAGTGTGGAGGTTCACGGGTATTGCAATGTAGCACATGTCTAGACTTGTAGTTTTAAAGGGTACTGAAGGCGCATGCCTGAGAGTACTTGGCCCCTGTACTTAGGGCCAGGAGTAATATGGAGGACGTAGAGGGCAGAAAGGAATGAAATTGATACGAAAAGCGATAGAGAAATGGCCAAAGTATGAGAATGATAAAGAAAGGGGGACACTGTTGATCCAGGTTGATGGCTCCCATATATGCCTTGATGAGTGTTCAATGAGGAAGATATGGATTTCTATTTAACAGAACAGTTAACTCTCCTATACCAGATTGATATTAGTTATTTTTCAGACTGGTAACATTCGTTACTATCGATTTCCTATTATATATGTAGGTGAGCACCTCGAGGAATGAGAGCTGTCGGGACTGTAGAGAAGCAACACAGAAATCGTACACACATGTATCTGCTGAGTGTATGAAGTGATGATGACGTGTATTGAACTGTGTTGATGAATTTGATATACTATAACTATGAATCTATTATGAGCATTTTGCATGTGAATGGAAATGGATAGTGAAAAAGTGTGCAGGGTAAACTACAAAGCAAGGACAACTAGAATGTGACGGAAAATGAAATATTTGGATTATGTTTTAATGCTTGTTGATATAAATATATGATGTTTACTGTTGACAGGGTGACCCCATTGCACTTTTAGGGTAGACTCTATATCTGTTTTTCCTTTAAAATTAATGAATTTTTATTTGAATTCCTTGTTTGTTGCATTGTCTTGTTTTTGCTTGCACATCATAGCATGCATGTAGGACCACGTTAGAACCCAAGCATCCCATCCATGCATTTCATGTTTGCACTTCCATCTTGAGACATCGAGGGTCGATTCGGGTCAGTTTAGCCGAATCAAGTAGATTAGCGAACAATTTAGTTGTCGGTGATATTTTCAGGTTGGTTCATGGGTGAACCAGAATGGGGTGTTATAGAGTCAATGCCTAAATCGATTAATGTGTAAGACTCAAGCTAAAAGCG
>JAURVB010012843.1:0-41305 GCA_033002965.1 Piper betle
TATTTTCATAAAATAGTATATATTTTCTTTTGGTTTCTCGTTTATTATTTTGTCTTGTCTTTGCTTGCACGTCATGGCATGCATGTAGGACCCCGTTAGAACCCACGCATCCCATCCATGCATTTCATATTTGCATCTCCATCTTGAGACGCCGAGAGTAGATCCTGGTCGGCTTAACCGAATCTAGTAGATTAGCGAACGGTTCGGTCGCCGGTGACATTTCCGGGTCGGTTCACGGGTGAGCCGAAACGGGGTGTTACAGTCATGGTAACCTGCTCCACATACCCTATGAGAGTAATAATTAAAGCATCAAAAAATTACACAGCATCATCGAGTATTAGGGCAGCAAACACTAAAACTTGAACTTCACATGGAATTTCAAGTGGTATGAACCGTAAGCTCCTCCACCCATGTTACTCTAACACACAAACAGCTGTAGCCAAATATGTTTTTTGTACCTAACTTAGCTCCTCGCCATGTTCCAGGACTTTAGGGCTTATATACCTTACAAATGATGGTTAGCCTTACCCCAAAGTATTATAACTCCACAGTAAAATATAATAATATAAAAGATAAATCATGCTAGTACAACCATCATGTCATACTTCCGAATCATATAAGGTTCACATAGTTAGGGCATATGCTTGTCATATAGCCATCCACAAAATACATAGTCTAAAAGAAACAATATAATACAGAGCCCCCGCCTACCACCGGCATTGAGCCGTCTGATCCATGCACCTAGGCTGGCCAACGCTAGGGAACCTCACGTACATATAATAAAAAACCACATTAGTAATTAAATAAATTTGATTATCGGTTTGAATAACTACCTATAAAATAGCAAGCTGGCAAATGGGTATTCTATTACCCACGGAAATTGAGGAAACTTCATAATTGCCTTACACTGGGTGGTAAGCAAACATACTTAAACAAGTGTTTGTGCGCATGTGTAAAACCCACGATTCGAGTCAGGGTTTTATATTCAGAACCGGTCGATTCGACCGTTATTTTCGAGTCGAGTCAGTTTCAAAACACGTGTACTGAGCCGACGCCAGTCTCGTGTATGAGCCATGAGGGCCATGTGTACCCAAGTATATGATGATAACGTAATGAACACAGCAGAAAAGAATGAGTTATCAGAATATATGAGAGTATGCAGTTCATTTTTTTATTTTGATATATAATGGATCGTAGAATTAGTTTTAGGTCGTTTACCGCGTTAAGACGCGTTACGGGCATTTTGGGTGGGTTGATAGTTCTAGAGCATATCATTATGATTTTTTTGGTGTTGTTTGATTTTGTGGGATTTTTCCCAAATTTTTTGGAATTTTTTTACGACTTGAATATTATTTTGACTCGAGTCAGAGACGAGTCAAGTAATATTTATGAGTTTGCCACCACACACCCCCGACCTTTCCTTTCTTCTTCCCCAAACCCTTGCCACGCGCCGCCACTACGCATGCTACCGCCGCTGCCATGGATGCCTGCCCAGCCACCGATCGTCGCCCCCTAGCTCCTCCACGACGTTGCCGTGCCGCCCCAACCAGCCCCGGCTGTTGCCTGGCCGCCGTGACGCCAGAATCGCCTCGCCCAGCGCCGCGGCTACATTTCGGTCGCGTCGCCGATTCTGCCGCCGGCGACCATCGCCACCATGATCAGGTGGTCGCCTCAGCACCCTCGACCACCCAGTGACCCTTCCTGACCGGAGAGGAGGCCGTCGCCACCGTGGCCGGCCGGATCTAGCCACCCATCGCCGCCGGCTCTGTTTTATGCTTTTCAGGCGAGCCGCCACCTCCGTTGGCCGTGTCGACCTCGTAGATGAGTCGGGCTCGCTGAGCCAGTTCCGAGGGTACCCAACACGACCACTTTTCGGCCCATAGACGCCGCCGGCAATTGTCGCCGGAAAACCACCGGAAGCTGCTGGAAAATCACTAGAAAACCTGAATTTCTGGAATTCACCGGATCTTCCGCGGGGCTCACCCAGTCGAGCCCGATCGAGCTTCGGACGCCGATGAGCACCGAATTTGAGTTCTGAGACACGCGACGGAACCCTAACCGTCGCCGATTGTCGACAACGTGAAGTATAATTACCTCTGATTGATTTATTTAAAATTGATGATCATTGTTAGCATAACATGCTAGGGTTGATTAATTATTATGATTAATGTTAAGATTATGAATGAAGTAAACATGTGCATGATATGATTAACAGGGAATGAAGGTTAAATGAGCTAATGAAGTAAAGTAAATTTGAGTATGATAATCGAGTACAACGTAACTTAGGAAATATAATAAAATAGGTGTTAATAGGATAAGTTGGAATTATTTTTACATTTATAATTGTTGATTGTTATGGTTGATGTTTGTATTGTGGTGTGATGGTCATGTCGGATTTGATGCATCATTTAGTTAGCGGGCGTTAGTATTTAGTTTTGATGTGTAGGTACAAAGTAGGAGCTCGCCGCCTAGGCGCGATGACACGCTTGGAGCTTCTACCAGGTCCGTTTAGGACTCATCTGTTTTACTCTTTTCTACTGTATGTTTGTTTTAATGCCTACAGGACGAGTTAAGTGGCGCTTTATCGGATCCCACTTAACTCGGGCCATTTAATCGAATAGTTTTCCGGATTAATAACCCCTCGAGGATGAGATCCCTCGAGGATGATTTCGAAAATAAGATCCACCACAAGTTGCCTTCGGGCCTATTATATAAATCCCTACCCAGCCCTATATATATGTAGTTTTCACGTTTTCAGTGAGACGAGAGATGGAGAAATCGACTGCACGTACCATGCAGAGGATGCCGTGACAGTCAAAGCGGGCTCTGGATTAGTGCCAGCGGACTGTTCCTTTCCTGTGGGATCTTGACAACTCTGCGTTTGAGTTCCTCACACCTGGAGAACGTGGAGGTTTACGGGTACTGTTTAGTACAGCGCATGTCCAGATTTGTGGTTCAAAGGGTACTAAAGGCGACTGCCTGAGAGTACTCGGCCTTCGTGCTCAAGGCCAGGAGAAATATGGAGGTATGGAGAGGGCTTAGGATAAAGTTTCACGAGAAGTACTGAAAAAGAAGTCCCGAGAGTGGCACAATACCAGCAGCAGATTAGTAAGTTCGGGATGCTACCGGGTCTGCAGCCCAGTGGCTCCTCAGTAGTGCCCTTCAGAGTGTTCACGTAAAGTATATGATGTTTTCTTTCATATGAGAGTTTGCTCTCATAGCTAGCTTGTTATAGTTATTTTATTTTCTGGACCAGTAACACTTGTTATTGACGTGCTTTTATACTATATGTAGGTAATAATCACGAGTTGGAGGAGCCAGCTTGGACGGAGGAGCAATGAGGTCTTGTGCACACACACGTGTTAGATTTCTGAATGTTTAATATTGTATTATTATGTTATCATATTGTGAATGACATGATTAAATGTTTGAGGCATGACAATGACATGACATGAAATGAAATGATCAGAGTAGCGCAGCAAAAGTGTGATGGGTTAGGACCCAAAGTTCAGAGAATGATGAATATAGTAGATTAGAAGTCTGCGTGAATGCTATTGTTGCTATGCGTATATATGTTTGAATATATGATTTTGACAGGGTGGCCCCTAATTACATTTTTAGGGGAAATTCTGTCCCTTTCGTTTTAGAATTTTTACTAATTTTGATTGTAATTGTGTCATCCATGTAGTATCCTGTTAGGATTTTATGCATTCATACATATATATAGCATGTTAGATCTTCATCTTAAGATGCCGAGATTGGATCCGCACGAGTTAGGTTCGGGTTAGCCGACCTAACCGGGGCCTGTAACATGCCGGTTCAGTTCACGAGTGTGAACCGGATTTGGGGTGTTACAGCATGCATGGCTAATATTTATATTCATATATATAACACTTATGCCCTCACATCCTCCATATTACACCTACCACGATACTTGAGTGGCAAAAAAATGGTTAAGTTAGTGCCACAAATTTCAGAACTTTGCTGCACTACGCAATATCATCATACTCTTCACTACCTCACGGTTTGAAGGAGTATTAATGCAGTCCGTACATCCCATATACACTTAGTCTTAAAAGCCGTAAACCCTCATATTTATACATATAGGCTTAGAATAGGATTTAATACTTAGTTTCTGGATCATATTTTCGAAAACTAACAAGGGCTCTCAACCTTGAAGTTTTATTAAACATGTGTAAAAAATATAGCTAAATGACCCGACATCGGAGGGATCCAAAAAATGCCGTTGATGCCATCCTATGTCTAAAACGTGGTTAAACTCGACAAGCAAGGAGTCAAGCAAAGATCAAGCAAAGGGAGAGTCCTACAGACCTGGATGAGTAGAGCTTTATATTCTAGTCGGTGAGTTCACCTGCAATACCTAGCACGAAGATGGAAGTGAATGAGAATCGGATCACATTGACACACAAAACAAGGCAAAGCCTTTACACAAGCTCAACAATTAAACATCACTTAATTATTTAATTATATCCTAATTAAAGTTTTAAATCTTATTAGGTAACTTAATTAAGGTTTTGGTTTCATGTTCACATAGTGAGCTTAAATCAATTCTAGGGTTTTAATCTATTGAGCTTACTAGATGATTTTTTGGATAGGCTTAACTATGTTCAAATGGGGTGAAATTTCGATGGGCTGGCCCTTACACTAAAAGGCTTATATATAAATTCCACCATGGCTGGACCATGGGGCAATCGAGGGGAACAAGGCCCATTATGCTCGGCCCTAAGGTGCTAGAACATTGTTCCTGGGCTGCGCACCAATTTTGTAACTATTGGTTCATAGGCTAGAGGACTCCAAATGGGCTTGGGTCAGTGGGCTTAATTAAATAACACACGGACCTTGAGCCCAATTATAGTTATGCCGAATTTAATTTGTAAATTGGCCTAAGGGGATTTTACAAGTTGGGTCACTAGCTGGGCTGTTTTTGGAGCTATTTGGACCTTAATAAATTGGAAATTTACAAATAAAATTGAGAACCTACTCAAATGACCCCAAAATTGGTCACAGTGCTAATGAGACATAGGGAAGGTGTGGACTAATTCTCACTGAAATCCAACATCCTTGACCTATTTTAAGGTAATGTATAACTGGAGTGAAGAAAACTAGGGTTTTCCCTACATCTTTACACTATCCAGGTAAACCCCTCCAAAACACACCTCCATGATTTTTTTATCCATTCCAAAATTTTATATATTTCAAGTAAAAACATATTGGATCATCATATATTTTTATCATATTTTATTAGTTTAAAATTGGTAGCTTAATATATATAGCACAATCAATGTTCATGTTCATAGTCATAAATAACACAGGAAATACAAGTCGTACTTATGGGTGATGTTCATGATTATTTAGTAGTTAGATTAGGATTAAAATTTTATCAAGAACTTTAAAAACCACCATGAAAAACATGGCCTGTTGTACATCAACAGATCCTACAAGGTCAGAGATTAAAAATTGGAGAAAGTGGCACTTATGTCATTGTAATGGTCAGAGTTGTCACCTTTCCTTCTTTTTACCCTCATACATGTATATTATAGGTCATTTCAGGGAAAACACCCAACACAAAAGTTGTATATATACATGTTATGAGTGCAAAAAAGTAAGAATTATAGAAATTTAACATCAGAGCACCAAGATATGATTTTTATACCAAAATAGTGCAGATCAGTGATCTACATGCATTATAAAAAGCATATCTATTTATTTATGTGGAAAAATATGATAAATGAGTACTTAAAATGCTCCAAACAAGAAAATATAAATTTTAAAAATATCATAAAAATTAAATAAGATAAAAATATAAGCAATAAATACCAAATAACCAACAAAAGAGGTAGCACAAACCTGAAACTAACGAGGGAAGACCAAGGGGAGGTCTTTTGAGGCTTCTAACCTCAAAACCTACTACCCTAGGAGGTTAAAAACGTGAAGGAGGGTAATTGGAGCTCTAAGGAGGAAGAAGAAAGCCAAGAAGAAGAGAAGAAGGTTGTTGGAGGTGAGGAGGGAAGGAGAAATGGTGAAAAGGTGAGGGAAGGAATGAGTTGTATAGAAAAAGAGTTGGTGGCTTAGTTATGTAATAAGTATGGGTGTCATATCTAAAGAGGTATGAGTTAGATAAGGAGGTATGGGTTGGATTAGATAAAGATGTATGAGTTGGATTAGTTAAAGAGGTATGGGTTAGGTTAGCCCAAAACCAAAAAACTTAGGGTTTTTACCTTAAAGTGATCGGGCCTACCTTGGGAATTGTACTGCAGGTCCCAAAGAGGGGTTAGGATGGTCCGAAAGGGTCAAACACCCAACAAGCACACAAAGGACACAATTCTAACACCTAACTATGTACGACTCGAATGGACAAAACATGAAAAAGCTGGGCATGTAGCATCCAAGCAAGCATACCGAACGCCAAAGGATGCTAAGGTCAGGCAACTTACACCATTTCATATACAAACCATAATAAGAAGGGTCATACCCTACTAACCGATTCAGGTAACAACTGAACTAATAGTAAAAACCCTCAAGCAGACGTCCTGGGTATTACAATTTCAGTGAAACTGGTATTTAAAAGTATGGTGATTATGAACTCATACTCATAAATTAAAAATAGTTACTATAAATTTTATTAGTAATTAATCGCTTTCTCATGTTGTACAACTTTTTATTTCTATTTTATATTATTTTATATCATAAACCTATTGTATCTTAGAATATAATATACTTTGGCTATTATATATTAATTTGTTGATTTCAGATTTTTATTTATTTTAAAATTGTTACACTCAAGATAAGACTTAATTCTCGATCAATGATTATAATTTTTCTATCACTATTGTATTCATTAAAAAAATAAAGTTGTAATTTAAATTATTCTTCTAAATAGAAAATTTGAAAGATAATATTATAAAATAGTTATGCCTGAGAACATAAAATAAAGAATAATATTAAATAAAGTTATAGTTTAAATTATTCTTTTAAATAGAAAACTTAAAAGCTAATATTATAAAATAGTTATAGCTATAAATATAAAATAAAAGACAATATTATAAAATAGATAAAAGTTATGTATTACAAATTCTATGAAAGATAAGATATGACCTCATTCTACGGTCACTGCATCTTCACTATACATGATTTCATGGATTGTAAAGATTGGAAGCCTCCTTTCGGGGGGCTCTAATCTCAACCATCAGCGGTGCTCTCAGAAGGACTATCTTTTGCCTATTTTTTACTTATAGTATTTTTTATAAATTTTAATAGGAAAGAAGGGTGATATTATACATTCGTAAAATGACACATGGTGATTACTCATTAAAAGTCTTCAACTTTTATATATTATATAGATATGGATATAGTTATATATAATTATACAACTTTTTAATCTACTATATAATCATTCTAAGGCTTGGGTTTCGACCCACCTGTGTATTTTATTCACATTTCTCATCAATTATAAGTCTTGACTTACTTCTTGTACTTATTCAATGTATAAACATATTTATTAACATGTCATTGTTAGCAATCTTTCTATTACAGCATACATCATATCACATCACATCATCATATATTTCATTTCATTACATCATCCTCAAAATATTAAACATGTCATCATCTGACATCTGTGTATGCAAGAGACGTAACTGCTCCACCATCCAGGCTGGCTCATCCTACTCATGATCATCACCTACATATATTATAAAAATACGTCAGTAACAAGTGTTACTGGTCAAAAAATATAACTAATATCAAACTAGCTATGAGAGAAAACTCTCATATGAAGGAAAACATTCATATAATTCCCATGAACTCTTTGAAGGGTACCTACTGAAGAGCCACTGGGCTACTGATCCGGTAGCATCCCAAGCTAATTGCTCTGTTACTGCTAATGTGTCTCTTAATATTTTCTCATTTTATTTTTTGGCCCCTCGGGACTACTAATATATCCTAAGCCCTCTCCTTACCTCCATAATTCTTTCAGCCTTGAACACGAAGATCGAGTACTATCAGGTAGTCGCCTTTAGTACCCTTTCAACCACAAGTTTAAACGTGCACTATACTAAACAGTACCTGTAAACCTCCACATTTTTTTGGGTATGGGGAACTCAAAACGGGAATTTTTAGGATCCCTTGGGATTGGAACAACCTGCACACTAATCTAGAGCCCGCTTTGACTAGCATATGCGCTCATGGTACGTGTGAGTTGGTTTTCCCATCTATAGTCTCACTTAAAACTCGATAAAACTATATATAAGTCTGAGAAGGGATTTTATATAATAGGCCTGAATGCACTTGTGGTGGATCTTGTTTTCGAAAACATGCTCAAGGGATCTCATCCTTGAGGGTTACTAATTTGGAAAACTGGTTGATTAAATGGCCCGGGTTAAATGAGATCCAATAAAATGCCACTTAACTTGTCCTGCAAGTAATAAAATAATACACAACAGAATAGAGCGTAAAACAAGAAACAAGTCCTAAATGGACCTGGTACAAGCTCCAATCGTGTCCACGCGCTTAGGTGGAGAGCTCCTACTCCGTACCTACACATCAAGACTAAATACTAACACTCAGTATAATGCATGAATATCACAAAACAATATCTATTTACATACATTTAAATTCAAACTCTAATTCACTATTATCATCTGTTAACATGCATTTAAATTTAAACCAACACATATTTACAATCACACCATTTGCATCACAATAAAATCATACAACAATTCATCATCAAATAAAATCAAACAAAATTCTATACCTAATCGTCAGTCACGTGGTGACGACGATGAGGTTGTGGCCATCTCGAGTGAAGATTGTGGGGGAGAGGGAAGGGAGAAAAGGAGGAGGGAGTTGGGTGAGGAGGATGGTGATGACATCAGAGGTTTGGAATAAATAGGTGTCAGAGGGAAAATTAGTGGTCAGGAAGAAGGTCAAGAGTCATCTCGTAAGGTGCTGGAGGAAGAAAATGAGTGGTCGGGAAGAAAAATGAGTAGCCATCTCATAATTAAAACTTGACTCGACTTCGACTCAAGAAAAATAATACTAACTCGTAATAATTAAAAGAAAATCCAAAAAATAGGGAAAATCCCATAAAACATAATAAACATCACAACATTACAATGACATGCTCTATAACTAATAACCCACCCAAACTGTCCATAACGAGTCCTAATACGTTATTCGGCCTAAAATTAATTCTACGATCAAATTAGAAGAAATAAAGAAAATCTGGCGTACTCTCATATATTCTAATAACTCATTCTGCTGTTGTCTTACTGACATTATCATCATATACTTTGGCACACATGACTCTCATGGTAAATAACATAAGACCAGCCTTGGCTCAGTACGTGTGTTCTGAAATGGACCCGATTGAAAGTAACAGTCAAAACTACCGGTTCAGGCTATAAAACCTTGATTTGAGTCATGGGTTTTACATCTAGTGTATTAGTTGTGATGTATTTATAATTTTAACTTGTTTAATTACTTTTGAATAAATAATTGGGCTCATCATTTTGGATTTAGATTTAGTTATTAGAACTTGTATTAGAACCAATTCAAAACCGCGTTAAATGATATGTCTATCTTAAAATAGATTAAGCTCATGAGCCATAGAAAGAAAATTTCATAATGAAATGAAAACTAAATTTTTTTAAGGTGAATAAAATATAAAATCACCCAAATAATCGGTTGCACATCAAATACTTATTAGGGTAACATTCAATATATTCTTAGGAATGTGATTATAATCTTCGACTTTATTAATTGCTTTTGAAAAAATAACTAGACTCATCTTTGGCTAGATCACTATAACGAGTCTTATCCATTTCCCAACTAGGACTAGCCGTTAGCCAAACCTAGGCAACTTCCAACCCACCAGGATATGTAGATTTAGCAAATTAAAAAAAAAAAACTAAAAGTCACCAACAACCAACTTTTGCCAAGTACAATTTAGCCATTACCGATTTACAAATCAGATCCAACCCTTGGTATTCTTATATCAACTCAATCAATTAATTTGGGGGGGGGGGGGGGTACTGAACTATACTATACTCGACAAACTCTAGTATTAACTAGTTTAAATGGCTTTGAAAAAAAAACTAGTTTAAATGTTTGTTTGTACGTTAATTTTGTTTTTAAATTTTTTCATCTTTACTTTGGATTTATGAAAGTTTTACAAAATTATATAAAAAATTTTAATATTTGATTACTTGTCACAATTTAAAATAATTATTATAAAAATACAGTAATCTTAAAGTGAAACATAATTTTTTTGTCTCCAAGTGTCAGACTTGCAACTGATCAAAGCCCAACGTCAACTCTAAATAGACTATTACAGCGTTTAGAAATACCTACCTGGAAATGGGAGTATGTCTCTTGCAATTTTATCGCAAAACTCCCAAGGATTCAAAAGAAGCATGACTCCACATGGGTAGTTGTGGACTAACTAACTTAGGCAACTCACTTCATCCCAACGCAATCAACAAAGACGACGGAATACTTAGCAGGATTGTATGCCGATAATATCATAAAGTTGCATGACATTCCCAAAGAGATAATATATGATCGAGATCCCATATTCACCTTACATTTTTTGGATGCTTTCCAAAAAGCCAGGGGACCCAAATAAAGTTTCGTATAGCATATCATCCCCAAATTGATGGTCAAAGTAAGAGAACTATTCAAACTTTGAAAGATTTGCTGAGAGCTTGTATCCTTGATTGGGGAGGAGATGGGGATCAACACTTAGCCATGGAAGAATTTACCTACAATAACTCTTACTAATCTAGTATAGGGATGGCACCATTTGAAGCCTTGTATGGTAGGCCTTGCATGTCTCCATCGTGCTGGTTGGAGTATACTGAACCAATTATAGTCGGGCCTCAGAAGGTGAGGGAAGCAACTGAAAAGGTCAAACTTCAATCTTGGATCGAGTTGGAACTTGTGCATATAGATTAGCATTGCCACCAAGCTTAGTTGAAGTGCACAATATTTTCTATATGTCAATGCTAAAGAAATATGTACGGGACGAAGAATATAAAATTACGAATTTTGAAGACTTAGAGCTACAATCATATTTAACCTACAAGGAAAGGATGATTTGCACCCTGACAAGAGAAATAAAGACACTTTGGAATAAGAAAATTCCCTTGGTAAAAGTGTTGTGGAGGAACCAAGGATCAGATGAAGCAACATGGGAGACTGAGCAAGAAATGTTAAGAAAATATCCAAGCCTATTTGTTGGCTAACCAACTTGTATCATGTACTTGCACATTGAATAAATGTATATAAATTCATTTTTCTCCCACTTAGTTTTGCTAACAATTAAAGAACTAAGTTAAATATTTTACCTTACAAGTAAAATATTAATGATAACTAACTTAACTCTATTCAAAGAAAATGAGTGAAGGATCTACATCCGTTAATGATCCATCCAATCATGAGAGTGAATTTGAATCTCTGAACCAACCATCGCGAGGGCTACAATTTCACAATTTTTATCCTCCTCAACATGGACTAGAGAGAGCTCTTGCTTTAGAGCACTTTACTAGGATTTTGTGCACAGACGCCCGGGTAATGGTAAGGCGAAACCATCCGTACACTATTGAGCAGGCTGTCAGATATGCTACACATTATGCATAGTTGTTTTCCCAACAAGGAGGAACCTCTGGTTGGCTGGAAGACTAAGGTAATAATTAATCTTAATCATTCTTTTTGTCCTTATAATATTTACGGGGACATAAATTTTTATGTTGGGGAGATTGTAAAAACCACAAAATAATAATAATAATAATAATAATAATAATTATTATTATTATTATTATTATTATTATTATTATTTTCTCTTGGACAAGGGAGGTAGTATGGCTAGAGACTATTGTTAGGATTTAATCGATATTTTGGTTACAATGGGAGAGAATTAGAGGAGGTTTCAGTGAGATCTTTTAGGGATCAAATTTTTTGTAGATTATGAGAGATTTTAAGATTGTGATGGTTATCCTATATGTCACTAGTCCTGGTTAAATCGGCTAACTTGAACCCAACTCTTGCAAATCTACTCTCGGCATCTCAAGGTGAAAGATGTCAATCGCTATATATGGATGAATATACAAAAATAACCCTAACATATTACTACATGGATGGTATATCAACCAATTCACATACCAAATAATTACGATAAAAATTGATAAGATTCATAAAATAAGACGGACTGAGTTTACCCTAAAAGTGCAATTAAGGGGCACCCTGTCAAATCAACATGCATACGTGTGTGTGTGTGTGTGTGTGTGTGTCTATATATATATATATATATATATATATATATATATATACATTTTCATTCACACAACTTTCTAATATACTGTATAATCATTTCGAAGCTTGGGTCTCGACCCACCTATGCATTCTATTCACATTTTTCATCAATTCTAGGTCTTGACTTACTTCTTGTACTTATTCAATGTCTAAACATATTTATTAACATGTCATTGTTAGCAATCTTTCTACTACAGCATACATCATATCACACCACATCATCTTGTATTTCATTTCATTACATCATCCTCAAAATATTAAGCATGCTATCATCTGACATTTGTGTATGCAAGAGACATAACTGTTCCTCTTTCTAGGTTGGCTCATCCTACTCATGATCATCACCTACATATATTATAAAAATACGTCAATAACGAGTGTTACTGGTCTAAAAATATAACTAATATTAAACTGGTTATGAGAGAAAACTCTCATATGAAGAAAAACATTCATATACTTTTCGTGAACTCTCTGAATAGAACCTATTGAGGAGCCACTAGGCTATAGACCTGGTTACATCCTTGTACCACCCCAAATCCAGTTACGCTCAAGAACTGAACCAAAATGTCACTGGTCCCGATTAGGTCGGCTAACTCGAACCCAACCCTCTGGATCTACTCTCGGCGTCTCAAGATGGAAGATGTCAATTACTATACGCACAAAAATAAACCTAACATGCTTCTACATGTCAACCAATTCACATACCAAATAATTATGATAAAAATTCATAAAAATTCATAAAATAAGACTAACTGAGTTTCCCCTAAATATACAATTAAGGGCCACCCTGTTAAATCAACGTATATAAGTACATAGATCCAAATACATTCATTACACTATAATTTTCACATACAAAATTAATTCGATCACATAAAAATATTCTCGATATTTGGGCTCGACCCACTTGTTCATTCTATTCACATATCACTTTATCATTTGATTTGCACATTAATATCTATTTTCAAATCATAATCTCACTATCATATTATCATACTTGCATTACATCACATTATTCTCAATATAATGACAACATAAGCAAAACATTAACATTCTATTGTCTGACATGTGTGTATGCAAGCGACGTCACTATTCCTCCATCCAGGCTGGCTCATCCTACTCATGATCATCACCTACATATATTATTAAAATACGTCAGTAACAAGTGCTACTAATCCAAAATATAACTAATATCAAACTAGCTATAAGAGTAAACTCTCATATGAAAGAAAATACTTTTGAAATCTCTGAAGAACATCTACTAAACTGAAAGCATCTCTAATTGAACTGATCTGCTGTTGTTGATGCCTCTCATTTTCTCATTTCACTTTTTGGTCCCTTGGGACTACTATTATATACTAAGCCCTTTCCTTACCTCCATACCCACTCACGTAGCACGGTTGTCGGTATTTCTAGCTTCGACTAGCACATGCACACTCGCATAACATGGTTGTTGGTATTTCGGCTTCGATTGGCACATGTCGTTCGCATAACATGGTTGTCAATATCCCCAGCTTTGACTGGCACATGCTCACTTGCATAATACAGTTGTTGCATTTCCCTCCTTGAAAACACAAAAACTACATGTATATATGTCTGGGTAAGGATTTATAAAATAGGCCCGAAGGCAACTTGTGGTGGATTTTGTTTTCGAAAACTTACTTGAGGGATCACATCCTCGAGGGTTATTAATCCGGAAACTATTGGACTAAATGACCCAAGCTAAGTGGGATCCGATTAAATGCCACTTATCTCGTCCTGCAAATATTAAAGCAATACACAATAGAATAGATCATGAAACAGGAAACGAGTTCTAACTGAACCTGGTAGAAGCTCTGAGCGTGTCTTCGAGCCTAGGCGGTGAGTTCCTACTCCGTACCTAATTGTCAGTCATGTAGCGAATGCAACAAGGTTGTGGACGGCTTGAGTGAGGATTGTGGGGGAAAAGAGAAGGAAGAAAAAGAAGAAGAAAGTTGGGTGAGAAGGATAGTGGTGGCTAGACGGTGACAGTGTCAAAAGTGTGAAATAAATAGATGTAAGGGGGGGAACGAGTGGTCTGTAAGAAAAACAAATGGTCAGTTGAGAAAAATAAATGGTCAGTGAGAAAAATGAATGGTCGTCTTATAATTAAAACTTGATTCAACTAAAAATAATGATCCAACCACCCGGCTCAAACTATAAAACCTTAACTCGAATCACGGGTTTTAAAATCCTAAACTGACTACTCAACTCCTGCTGATGCCTCTCTCGACATTTTCTCATTTCATTTTCTGGTCCCTCAAGACTACTAGTATATCCTAAGCTCTCTCTCCATAATTCTCCTAGCCTTGAGCACGAAGACCAAGTACTCTCAGGCAGTCTCCTTTAGTACCCTTTAAACCACTAGTCTGAACATGTGCTATACTAAATAGTACTCATAAACCTCTACGTTTCTCTGGGTGTGAAGAACTCAAAACGGGAGTTGTCAGGATCCCTCGAGATTGGAATAACTCGCTCACTAATCCAAAATCCGCTTTGAGTGGCACGTGCACCCACTCATGGTGCGTGCGAGTCAGTTTTGCCATCTCTCGTCTCACTAAAAACTCGATAAAACTATATACATACAGGCCTGGGAAGGGATTTATACAATAGGCCTGAAGGCAACTTGTGGTGGATATTGTTTTCGAAAACATACTCGAGGGATCTCATCCTCGAGGGTTATTAATCCAAAAACTAAATGATTAAATGGCCCGGGTTAAGTACGATCCAATTAAATGCCACTTAACTTGTCCTGCAAGTAATAAAATAATACACAATAGAATAGAGCATAAAATAAGAAAGGAGTCCTAAACGGACCTGGCAAAAGCTCCGAGCGTGTCCTCGTGCTTAGGCGGCAAGCTTCTACTCTGTACCTACACAACAAGACTAAATACTAGCGCCCAATATAATGCATGAATGCTACACTCCTCATCGATCCATACAAGACAACATCTATTTACATACATTTAAATTCAAACTCTAATTCACTATTATCATCTGTTAACATGCATTTAAATTTAAATCAACACGTATTTACTATCACACCATTTGCATGTCAATAAAATCATAAAATAATTCAATAGTAAATAAAATCGGATAAAATTCTATACCGAATCGTCAGTCACGTAGCGACGGCGACAAGGTTGTGACCAGCTCAAGTGAGGATTGTGGGGGAGAGGGAAGGGAGAAAAAGGAGAAGGGAGTTGGGTGAGGAGGATGGTGGCGGCTGGATGGTGACGGTGTTGGAGGTTTGGAATAAATAGGTATCGAGGGGGAAACGAATGGTCGGGAAGAAGGTCGGGAGTCATCTCGTAAGGTGTTGGGGGAAGAAAGTGTGTGGTTGGGGAGAAAAGCGAGTGGTCGGGGAGAAAAGCGAGTGGTTAGAGAGAAAACAAGTGGTCGAGGTAAAAAACAAGTGGTCAAAAGAAAAACGAGTGATGAGGGAGAAAAACAAGTGGTCATTTCGTAATTAAAATTTAACTCGACTCCGACTTGAGAAAAATAATACCAACTTGTAATAATTCCAAAAAAATCCAAAAAATAGGAAAAAAATCCCATAAAATATAATACACATCACAACATTACAATGACATTCTCTATAACTAATAACCCACCCAAACTTCTCGTAACGCGTCTTAATGCGTTATTCGGCCTAAAAATAATTCTACAAACTAATTAAAATAAATGAAGAAAATATGGCGTACTCTTATATATTCTGATAACCCATTTTGCTGTTGTCTTACTGACATTATCATCATATACTTGGGCACACATGACTCTCATGGTTTATAACACAAGACTAGCTTTGGCTTGGTATGCGTGTTCTGAAATTGACTTGACTGAAAATAATAGTTAGACCGATCAGTTCAGACTATAAAACCTTGACTCGTGTCACAGGTTTTACAGTAGGTTGTTGTCGGCATTGTTCCTTCTCCCCACCTGATTCTTTTCCTCTTTATCAGTACTCTCTTCATTTTCTTCTTCTTCCTCTATATATCTTTATTTCTTTTCCTTCTTATTTGTTTCTTCATCATGTTGCATATCACCTTGTTTGTTGTTTCTGTTCTTTTTGAATTTTATTATTAGTTGAGATCATTTTTTTTTAATTTCATATTTTCTTTTAACAGTTCTTCAGTTTGAGTATACACTCTTTATCTACGTAGTGTTATTAATTATTTCTTAGTGGTTACATCTCTTTCATGTTTGTGGCATTGATCCACTTGGAAGGGCATTGATTAGAGGCATTAATTCATGCTTTTAGTTGTATGTAGATTAATATTGATATTATATTGAATATTGACTACGGTAATCCCATTTCATTTATTACATTTGTATTTGATAAATTAGTAATATCTAATTATACTATAATTAATCATTATTTGCCATCATTTTGGCTTGTTGACCTCTAGATCTTTATGCATGATAAAAATTAAAAATAAATCAACAAACTAGTTTGTATGGTTTGGTTTTTGTTTTTCCATGTGCATGGTCAGCAAACTAATATGAGTACCTATGATAGAAAATTATGTTAGGTGCATGCCTAATTAAGTAAGTTGGTAATGACATTATAGTACTTGTTAGAAAATTATATTAGGTGCAAGCCTAATTAAGTAAGTTGATAATGAAATTATAGTACTTGTTACATCTTTTGAATGTAACTGATCTGGGTTTGCTATTAATTAACCAGTTAATATTTCTTTTCTTGATTTTAGGCTATGTAGATCAGTATTAACATTATAAATTAAGACAAAAGGTTTATTTTGAAATAATATGTCTCATACAATGTACAGTTTAAATTAATTATTATAATATTAGTTGCTCCATTATATTATATATATATATATATATAGTATAACCATTATATGGGTATCAAACTTTTAAAGTGTTATTTAATAAATAAGGCGTTAGTTTTGTATTGTGTTAATTTATCAACTTATAATTATTCTTTGCTATGATAATGATAAATTAATTTTAGTAAATGTATAAATTATAATATTTATTTTTTGCAAAATTAATAAGTTATTATGTGGTTTACAATTTTAACTATCTTATATGGTTAATGTGGCATAAACTAGATTATTAATTCATGAGTTAGAATATATCTAGCATACATATTATTATATTTTAATCATTTGAGGAATTATCATTGGCTTACCCGTTTTAATATTTTGTTCGCTATTATATATGATTAAATATTAATTTATGGATTGATAAATCAATTATTAATTAAATTTTATAAATTCATTATTTTTCCTTGGTGTGTGATATTATTTTATGTCACATCCATGACATTTATTTAGATCTTGTTGAGTAGGGTTTAATCTAGTTTTTTCCTTAGACTAGAGTCTGCTTTTGCTACTCATGCATCGATTTAGTTGCGTTGTGATTTGAGGTCCGTATAACTACTTGAAATGTTGTATATTCCTTTTTGGCAGCCTTGGTCAAACTAAGCCCAAATTCAACCACATTGTGCTAAGTGCAACTGAGGTTAAGGAATTAACTCAGTCCAACATGAGGTCGTACCTTTAAAATCATTTGAATATAAAATACCTGCCCCCATATCGAAAGGGGTGACATGATGCAATGGTGTAAAACAACTCATTATGCACTTGTAATACTGAGAGGATGTGTGCGCATAGATGGGATTACAACTAGATGGGGCAACCACCCTTCCCAAGATAATTAGAGCTCGACATAGGTTCATAATCACTAAAAGACTTGATAAATAATGATATACAATATATTGATTTGTTTTATGTAATTATACGACTTAGTAGTTTTATCACTAACGTGGTTTTGTGACCGCAGGTAAGCAACCTCAAACTGATGGTTAAGGGTGTGGTTAGTGGTTCCTTTACCAACTCAGGTTTGAAGAATTGATGAATAAAATTGGAGTTCTTCTTTATATTATTTGAGTTATAATTATGACTATGAAAATCGGTTTGGAGGTTGTGAAACTTTGCATTTGCGTAATTAGTTTATCTTATGTTATTGTTGTATGTTATATTTAATATAGCATAATTTATTTTATGATTAATAAATTCTTAGAGATATTTGAATTTCATGTTTAATCATTTTCATTACATTATACTTCAAGCATAATTATTTGCCATGTTATGATGCATGTGCTTGCATTTTACTTTTATATCCTTCGTATTTTTGGGTAACCCGGCCAACTAAGGCGGGTCATTATACAAACAAATTTTATGATAAACTTATTTGTTTCTCTACAAATAAAAAATATAGTAGCAAAAAAGAACATATGTTAAAAAATATATCAAAAATAGAAAATACATGGATATAAAATATAAATTACCTTCATATTCACTCATTAGTCAATTTTGGGCACATATTAAAGCTTCAAGTATTTTTGGCTCAAATTATTCCTACTTGAGTCAATTATTTGTTCTCCGATACTAAATGCAAATTCGGAGGAGACTGTTGATATAAGAATGACTAAAACATCTTGAACAATTTTTCTCAAAATAAGATATTTTACTATATTCAATCTCTACTATAATAATATGTCAAATTATTCATTTACTTTATCCATAAAAAGAATAATAGTTGGTTTATCCATGGTTGCATGAATCGGAATCGGAATCAGAATCGGTTTTCCAGGGAGTCGGAATCGGAATCGGAATCTGTAACACCCCAAATCCGGTCCACACTCGTGAACCGAACCGGCATGTTACAGGCCCCGGTTAAGTCGGCTAACCCGAACCTAACTCATGCGGATCCAATCTCGGCGTCTTAAGATGAAGATACAACTCGCAATGCATGGATGAATACACAAACCTAACATGGTACTACATGAATGACATGCAAGTCAGAGTACACACCAAAACCATCCCGATAAAAATTAATAAAAGTTTTGAAATATGACGGACAGAATTTCCCCTAAAAATGCAATTAGGGGCCACCCTGTCAAATATACATATAAAAATATATATAATCAAGTATCAAACAATTTCATTCACGCAGAATCTAATTTACTATACTCTCATTCTGAAGCTTGGGTTTCAACCCATCACACTTTTGCTGCGCTACTCTGATCATTTCATTTCATCTCATTGTCAAGCCTCAAACATTTACTCATAGCATGTTTATAAAATAACATCATAAACAAAATATTAAACATTCAATCACCCGATGTGTGTGTGCAGAAGACCTTATTGCTCCTCCGTCCTGGCCGGCCATCCATCTCGTGCTTATCACCTACATATATATAAGAAAAACGTCAGTAACAAGCGTTACTGGTCCGGAAAATAAAATAACTATAACAAGCTGGCTATGAGAGCAAACTCTCATATGAAAGAAAACCATATACTTCCTCAAGAACACTCTGAAGGGCACTACTGAGGAGCCACTGGGCTGCAGACCCGGTAGCATCCCGAACTTACTGCTGCTGGTACTGTGCTACTCTCAGCACTTCTTTTCAGTACTTCTCGTGAAACTTTATCCTAAGCCCTCTCCTTACCTCCATATTTCTCCTGGCCTTGAGCACGAAGGCCGAGTACTCTCAGGCAGTCGCCTTTAGTACCCTTTGAACCACAAGTCCGGACATGCGCTGTACTAAACAGTACCCGTAAACCTCCACGTTCTCCGGGTGTGAGGAACTCAAACGCGGAGTTGTCAGGATCCCTCGGGAATGGAACAGTCCGCTGGCACTAATCCAGAGCCCGCTTTGACTGTCACGGCATCCTCTGCATGGTACGTGCAGTCGGTTTCTCCATCTCTCGTCTCACTGAAAACTCGATAAAACTATATATATAGGCCTGGGAAGGGATTCATATAATAGGCCCGAAGGCAACTTGTGGTGGATCTTGTTTTCGAAATCATCCTCGAGGGATCTCATCCTCGAGGGGTTATTAATCCGGAAATATTCGATTAAATGGCCCGAGTTAAGTGGGATCCAATAAAACGCCACTTAACCCGCCCTGCAATAATAAAATAAACATACAATGGAAGAGCGTAAAATAAGACGAGTCCTAAACGGACCTGGTAGAAGCTCCAAGCGTGTCATCGCGCCTAGGCGGCGAGCTCCTATTCCGTACCTACACATCAAAACTAAATACTAACGCCCGCTAACTAAATGATGCATCAAACTCGTCATATAATCAACACCATACGAATAACATTCATCAACAGTCAAGTAATCATAATGTGAAAATAATTCTAAGTCATCCTATTCATACCACTTTTATACTATTTTTCTAAGTTGTGTCATACTCGATTAACATGCTCATATTTACTTATCTCACTAGACTACTTATCCTCCATACACTATCAATCACATCATATAACTTCATTCATACTCTAACATTCATCATGATAATTAATCAACCCTAGCATGCTATGCTAACAATTATTATCAATTTTAAATAAATCAATCGGAGGTAATTATACCTCACGTCGTCGGCAATCGGCGACGGCTAGGGTTCCGTCGCGCGTCTCGGAGCTCAAATTCGGCGCTCATCGGCGTCCGAAGCTCGATCTGGCTCCACTGGGTGAGCCCCGCGGAAGATCCGGTGATTTCCGGCGAATTCCAGAAATTCCGATTTCCGGCGGTTTTCCGGCAGCTGCTGGCGGTTTTCCGGCGACTTCCGGTGGTTTTCCGGCGTCAATCGCCGCGCGACGTCTACTGGTTGGAAAGGGGTCGTGTTGGGTACCCTCGGAACCAGCTCGGCGAGCCCGACTCATCTACGAGGTCGACGCGGCCAACGGAGGTGGCGGCTCGCCGGAAAATCCCTAAAACAGAGCGGCGGCGTGGTGGTGTGGAGATCCGGCCGGGATGGGCGGCGCTGGCCACCGTTCCGGTCGGGGAGGGTCACTGGGTGGTCGCTCATGCTGAGGCGACCACCTGATCATGGCGGTGATGGTCGCCGGCGGCGAAATCGACGGCGCGACCAAAAGTTGGCCGCGGCGCTATGCACGACGATTCCGGCGTCACGGCGGCCCGATTGGGGCCGGACTTGGTCGGGGCAGCATGGCGACGGCGTCGCCGAGCTGGGCGGCGTCGATCGACGGCCGGGCGGCGCCGACAGCGGCGGCGGTGGCGCGCGAACGGGGGCGGCGCGGCACGAGGGTTTGGGCGTGAGGGAGAAAACGTCGGGGTTGTGTGTGGTGGCAAACTCGTAAATAATACTTGACTCGTCTCCGGCTCGAGTCAAGTATCATAACTAACTCGTATTAAATCCTAAAAAATTTCATAAAAATCGGGAAAAATCCCGTAAAATCAAACAACACCAAAAAAATTATAATGACATGCTCTAGAACTATCAACCCACCCAAACTGCCCAAACGCGTCCTAACGCGGTAAACGGCCTAATATTAATTCTACGATCCACTATATATAAAAGTAACAAAAAAATGACTGGCATACTCTCATATATCTGATAACTCATTCTGTTCTGCTGTATTCATGACGTTATCATCATATATTTGGGTACGCATGACCCTCATAGCTCATACACGAGACCGGCATCGGCTCGGTACACGTGTCCTGAAACTGACTCAACTCGAAAAATAACGGTCGACCCGACCGGTTCTGAATATAAAACCCTAACTCGAATCGTGGGTTTTACAGAATCGGTCTGAATCAGCCAAGAATCGGTTCAGTTGAATCGGTCCAAATTAATTTAATCGGTCGTATATAATAATTTGACAATTTATAATATAAATATATTAAAATTGGGTATTGATGTTATTTTGATATTATTCTGTATATTATAGTTTCTGATATTTTTAAATATTTTTTAAGATTTTTTAAATTATTTAGAATTAATTATTATTTTTGACTCGAGTTAGACTCGAGTCAACTTTTAATTACGAGAATGCCACTCTTTACCCCCGCCGCCGTCGCCGGCCCGGTCGGCGGCGAGTCTCGAGGCGGCGATGTCGGAGGATGTCGGCCGCCCGGTCGGACGAACAGTCAGCGGCCCGCAGCCGGCGGCAAGGCGGCCCGCAGCCGACGGCGAGGCGGCCCGGAGCGGTGGCGAGTCGGCGGCTAGTCGCGGCGATTCGTGCGTCACAGCTCGATTCGGTCCGGCCACACTTCGGCGGCGACGTTGCGAGGTCGGCGGCGAGGTCGGCAGCCCGGTCGGCGGCGAGCCCGGAGTCGGGGAGCACGGCGGAGGGCGGAAACGAGGCGGCGGCGGGCGGACGAGCGGCGGCGGCGCGGGGGAGCGGGTTTGATTTTAGGTTTTTAAAATCCAAATTACTATTTTACCCATGCTTAAATAATTTAATAAAAATCATACCTAGGGTATTTTAGTAATTTCATTAAAAAAACCGATTCCGATTTAAATCGGCCGATTCCGATTCCGAGTTAAATCGGTCGGAATCGGCTGAACTCGGCCGATTCGAAGGCAGATTCGGGGCCGACCGAGTCGGCCCCGAAATTGGATCGGCATCGCGCCGATTCGTGCAACAGTGGGTTTATCTAAAAAATTCTTCAAATCAGTTCGTGTTGGCTCCTTTGACAAACATTCAATAATTAACTTACTTACTTCTTACGACATCTATTTAGGCCTTTAATAGGACGAATAATTAATTAACTTTTAATTCAAATAGAGGATTTGACGCACATCTAACCATATATTTCACATCAATCTTATTTTTTGAATTTTTCCATTGTAATATAATGTTTTTTATTTAAAATTTTTTTTAAAAAGTCATTTTAATTTTTGTGCTAATTGACATGAGAGAAACTAAGAAATAATAATTATACAAATGAGTTATTAGTTGTTTGTGAGAAAAAATAATATTTATAATGAAAAAAATAATTAGATAATAAAAATAATTTCCTATATTGACCGTGTTCGATCATGATCGACTTGACTGAAGAATTTTCACCTTGGATGACTGACTTTTTATCCTAGGTTAAGTGGACAGATATGGACAATGCCTTGTCGGATATACAACACACCGATGCCAACCCCTACCTGGATGGTCACCCCTCTCCCCACCCGGTGCACAACAAATTATAGCATCAAATTGAAATAAACGTTAATTTTCCTCCAAAGAGATAACTGTACGATGAAATTGGTGACAAGAAGAAGATGTGCAAGAAAACAGGCTGTGACTTGAATTTTAACAGCTAAATTCACAATCTTCAATTTGGATTATTGGTGGTTGTACTATAATGTGTGCGTGATTAATTATTTGTATGTGCAATGGTTCAAGGGATGATCCAGTATGGTTGTGAAACCTCTGTATAACACTGGTATTATTATGAAATATGAGACAAAATAATGGTTTTTATCGTATACAGAGATTAGCCTTGTGTACTTCTTTTATATAGTTGTCGGCATTTGTGGGTGTAATATAATTTTACCATATATTTATTAATTTTATGTTACTTTTTTATAATAAACAAATTACATCACAATTTATAATATAAGAAAAAATTCCTTTTGCTAATCTTGGCAAACAGTTTTTTTTATTTTCTTAAAAATTGTATATTTCTAGCAAAAAGAATTTGGCATAAAATTTGCTAAAGTTTTTATAGAATTTCCTTATGTGCAACCAAACACAATGTTAGATGAGAGAAAGTAACATACATAACAAGGCATCGTATTCGTGATACCGTACAAAATAGGCCAACTTATAAGCCAATTTAAGTTTTGTTTAAAGTAGGTGGATAGTTTTAACTCGAGGCTAATCTAAGAAGTATATTTTAAAGAATTCTTCCCTTTACTTGTAATTAAGTCTAATTTTCCCTCAATTATGTTTGAAAAGGCATGTCTTTGTATCTTTTTTTAGCCAAGATGGCTGTGCTGCAGTGTTTCAGCCGTTGGATCAAATCCAACAGTTGAAACATGCCCCCCACTTCCCCCTTCTCCAGTCGTTGGATTTAATCCAACGGCTGGATAAAAAATAAAAACAAAAAAATTTCTGCGTCGCCGTCGCCGCCGTGCCGGCCGATATGTCGTCGCCACCCCGGCCGACACGTCATCGCCACCCCGGCCGACACGTTATCGCCACCCCGGCCGACGCGACGTCACCCCACCTACCCCGCCCGCCACCCCGCCGGGGGCGGCAACGTAAGCCTCGCGGCGGCAGGGCGGCGACGTAACCCTCGCGGCGGCGGGGCGGCAGATCTAGCCGCCCCACCTCTTCCCATATTGGCCCGCTACCCCGCTGCAGGGCGACACCACCACCACCCCATCCCCCGCCTGCCACCCCGCCGCGCGACGCCCCCTGTCCCCCGCCCGCCACCCCGACCCCTGCCCACCACCCCGCCGCGCGACGCCCCCCTCCCCCCTCGTCCCCCGCCCGCCAACCCATCGTGCGATGCCCCTGTCCCCCGTCCCCCGCCTGCCACCCCGCCGTGCCCCCCTCGGCCCCGCCGCCACCCCACCACACCCCCTCGGCCCCGGTCTGCCATCCGGCCGCGCCCCCTTGGCCTCCGCCCGCCACCCCGTCGCGCTGCGCCCCCTATCCCCTGTCGCCGCCGCCCCTCCACCGTCGCTGCTACGGTGGCGCCAGTGGCCCTTTTTTTATCTTGGCCATTGGATGCTAATCCAACAGCCAAGATGGCTATGCTGGAGTACGGGAATATTATTTCCATATATATATATATATATATAATACAGCACATAAGAGCATATCTAATCATGGGCTATTGGATGAAAAATGGCCACACTCTTTTTTTATATTTTTTACCCTTTCCCCCCCCTCCAGCAGTTTATGCCGCCCCGCCCCTATCCCACCCCCGGCCAAGTCCCCCCGGCCCCTCCCACAATCGTCGTCCCCCACTGCCCCCACCAACAGCCGCAGTGCAACCCCCCTTACCCCTGCGTTGCTCCCCACCCACACGAGCCCTCCCCCTCTTGCCGGTTTCCACCTCCCCCTCAGCCACACCCCTCCACGGCCCCGCCCTACCCCCAGCCCTGCCACGCCCCCGGCCAAGCCCTGCCACGCCCTCAGCCAAGCCCCCCCCCCCCCAGCCCTGCCCGCCAACAGCCACGATGGTTCCCCTTCCCTGCATTACTCCTCCCACTCACGGCCGCCCCCACCGGGCTGACGTCACACATTTCCCACAATCAAATATGCTTTTATGCACTGCATTTACGTAGCAAAATTCTTCGATATATATATATAATATATTTATACGGGGAAAGATTATTTTAGGGAACGCGGCCTCCGGTTACAATGACGATGGCCTATATCAATTTTTTTAAAAATACAAAGACAATATTAGCCCCGACGACTGATGGCCGATCCGATCATCAAAGGGTGCGACCCAAGCCCACCTAACCTAAATGAGATGTACATCTGACAAGGTCGGATCTGACGGTACCGTATCAATAACAAATAAATACAAAGCGGGAAGGGAAAGAAATGGTGAAAAAAATGATTTCTTTTTTCTGTCATTTCCTGCTAAACCTAATAATGTAAATAACAAAGATAAAAAGGTGCGAAGAGAGAGAGAGAGGGAGGGAATTGGAAGGGCAAGACCCGAAGTCCCCGCCCATGGCGATTGATGGAGATGGGGAGCCCTAACAGCAAGCAAGAAACGAAGTCGCCTCTCTCGCCACTCGATGCCAACCGACGGCAGCCGTGGGAGGAGGAGGACCCTCCCCTCCGCCCTCTGGTTCCTTCTTCCTCTTCTTCTTTCTCCCCTTCAATTATTATCTCATCCTCTCCCTCCTCTCCCTGGCGAGTAATTCCCAAGGTCAAAATATAAAATTAGCTCTTTTCCTTTTTTGCCATCGAACTCCTTACTTCTATTTCCTCGTTTCATGTCCTAAGTTGAATTCTTGGATGGACTTCTTCCTGTTCTAGCATTCCTATTCCTGGCCATCATTTTCTATCTTCTTCCTCCATTATTATCATGATTTATTTATATTCAGCTGTCTTTAATACTTTTTTTTACCTATTACTATCAATCCTTCCTCTTGCGATTTTGTCTTTTATATTTGATTTGATTTGCGTCAAATGCAGAATGCGGAGTGCCTTCCCTCTCCCTCTTTGATTCAAGCAATCAAAATTTTTACCGCCATTGAATCATTTTAAAAAACGCTTGTAACATCAATAAGGGCTTTCTTTTTGTATCGGAAAAATGTTGTGATATTAGATTAGGTTTCTGCTGCATATTAGATGAATATCTGTTGCCACATTTCTGTATGCTTTTTTTTCATTTCTCATCCTTATTTTTTAATCTTTGTTTGCCAGGGACTGACAACATTTTTGTTGGATAAAGAAAAGAAGAAGGAAAAGGGGGGGGGGGCGGGCAAAAGTGCAGTAATCTTTTTGAGTTGGTATGACTATCCATGAACGGACATCTTGTTGCATGGGGGGACATTTGTCGCGAACCTATCTCTTCTGTCTGCTCACCATCACTCCAATCCTGTTTTTATCCTCTTGGTTCCTCTTCTTGCGTTCTACTGGCCATGGCCTGTTCGTTGATCACAACATTCTTCCCAACTCTAAGCTTAATGCTGTCATTGATAGATTGAATCCTTCATCCAGAGCTCAAAGTAGAGCACTAGACTCTTCAGTTGTAGAAGCTTCAGATGTGACGATGACCCAAGAGGACGATAAACAAGATTTCGTTATTTGTGATCCCCGCAAAGCCCTTAAAGTTTTTATGTATGATTTACCCCCACAATTTCATTTTGGCCTTCTTGACTGGGAAGAAGAAGGGAGAATTTGGCCAGATATCCGCTCTAACATCCCTGCTTACCCTGGCGGATTGAATCTTCAACATAGCATAGAGTACTGGCTTACACTGGACCTCCTGTCTTCAAGGTTTCAAGATCGAGCTGGGCCCTGCACTGCTGTGAGGGTGGATAATTCTAATGACGCTGATTTAGTCTTTGTGCCGTTCTTTTCTTCCTTATGTTACAATCGTTTTGCTAAGGCCGTCCCTCCCAAAAAGAGCAAGAATAAACTCTTGCAAGAGCAGCTGGTGGCCTTTTTAATGAAGCAAAAAGAATGGCAGAGATCCGGTGGAAAAGATCACGTGATTTTGGCCCATCATCCTAATAGCATGTTGGATGCCAGAATGGCACTCTGGCCTGCAATTTTCATCCTTGCAGATTTTGGTAGGTACCCGCCTAACATTGCTAATGTAGAAAAAGATGTAATTGCACCTTACAAGCATATGATCAGGACAATCTCAAATGATTCATTGGGCTTTGACTACCGCCCAACATTACTCTATTTCCAGGGAGCTATCTACAGAAAAGATGTGAGTGGACGTATATCTGTTTATTTTTTAACTTCTTGTCTCTTTTTTTGTGCTGTATTTCTTTACATCTTCATTATAATTTTGAATTCATTTTTTATCCCTTAAGAGTTTGGTTTGTATTCTGCCCAATTTTTTTATGTCCAAAAATGTGTTCCATTCACGTTTTTAGCGGTGTAGGAGAAGTCACAGCTATTCATACACTGCTGGATAACGGATGCATCATAACTTTCTCTGCATTTTACTGAAAATTACTAAGCTTGTCTCTACTAAGTTAGGCTGCCTAATTGTTGAAGTAAGTAAAATAATGGCATTGTTCTTTTAATAAAACCTAAAACTGGTGAACTGCACATATGTTGGGGCATCAACTAATGATTTTACTATGTATGTAGCATACAGGCTACCAAATATTCACATTTCACGGATACATGCTCACTGTGTGATTGCTTCTTGGTGTTCATTAGTGTGACATCAGCAGGAAAGTGTGACTTAGTAAATACTTATAGAGTGGCAATATTGGCTGCTAATGTTAATGTTTCCCAGCAAGCTCTCCTCAAATACTCAACTTGTTTGATGAAAACGTCCCTGAAAGATTTGGACAAGGAAGAAAATATTGTAATAAAATTTTCTCTGTGCTTGACATGAATTTTATGTTATCAATTTTGATTGACAGGGCGGTTTTGTACGACAAGAGCTGTATTATCTGCTGAAAGATGAAAAAGATGTGCATTTCTCTTTTGGCAGTGTTCAACGAAATGGGGTAAATGAAGCAAGTCGTGGGATGCATTCTTCAAAGTTCTGTCTGAATATTGCTGGGGATACTCCCTCCTCTAACCGCCTTTTTGATGGCATAGTTAGTCACTGTGTACCCGTCATAATCAGTGATGATATTGAGCTTCCATATGAAGATGTTCTTGATTATTCAAAATTTTGCATCTTTGTCCGCACTTCTGATGCTATTAAGGAAGGATTTCTCATTAAGTTGATAAGAGGTATTGGAAAAGAAGAATGGACACGCATGTGGAAAAGACTCAAGGAGGTTGAGAAGTACTTCGAATTTCAGTATCCTTCTCAAAAAGATGATGCTATTCAAATGATATGGAAGGCATTGGCACGCAAGGTCCCTAGAATAAAGCTGAGTGTACATAGGATGAGACGCTATGCACGATATGGTGCAATTAAGGAATATGCTATACCATTCCCAGTGCCGTTTGCTTGATCATATCATGAATGACAATTCTGGGTGTAAGAAATTCTGGTGATTGTCATACTCGCAGCACCAAGGAAGTTTTTATCCTTTACATGTGGAACATGTTCTTGGACGTAGGGAATTGTTTGCTTTAAGATCAAGAGGAGGGAAGTCGTTTCCATTGGGGGAGATGTTGTATCCCGTAAATGCATATTTTCCTAGAAAATGATAGTGCGGTAGGAGATGTTTAGGAGATTGCTGATATTTTTGCATGGGATGACCTCGTAGAAAACTCAACCAAATGCACATTGACGTGCAAGGATGACCTCGATGTCCTCGTAGTATTGTATTTGTGGATTTACTGGACTGAAACGACAGTTTCTACTTACCATTCTTGTAGGCACTGTTTTTCTACTGCTCATATGCAGTTTCTACTAATAACGAGTTCTTCTGTGCACAGCAGCTGCAACTATTTGATACTCCACTTACGAATGGAGGGTGACCAGACGCCGAAAAGGCTTCCCATCTGACTCAAGACGACTGCAAGGCAGGGAGGCTGATAGAAGCTCTCGATAAAGCTACTCTTTTCAACCATCACTGCATCTTGATCTCTATTCATGAACATTGTTTTGGAATAAATCTTCCATAAAATCTGCTGTCTACATTACCTTCATGACTTTTTCTTTCGAACTCGGTAGTGTTTTCCATACCTACATGCTTTGCTGTAATCATCATTTGTAGCTTACAGGTGTGGTGCTCTTGTTGGTTAGTGCTGGTGAACGGCTGAAAACACTAGTGACTATGATTGATGCAAAATAATTTTAGACCGTAAAAATTTTGAATACACAAAAAAAATTCTGATTGAATCTAAATAATATAATGCATTGCTTTAGCGAAGATTACATAAAATGGAAAACAATAAAGTGCAAAACAACGTAGAATCTTTGGTAACGGGGTGGGCTTGTCTAATTTTACTGTTTTGAGAATACGCGCTTACAAAGTGAAAGCGACTACTTGGATCTTTTAATGATGCTTTTAGGGCTAAGCAGGCAAATGATTGGAGGATAGTTCATGTCATAGTCCATTATGATCCTCCATGAGCAAAACAAGCGCTACCACGAGAAGAATCAAATGAATTTGTCAAATCAAAACGCCCAAGTGGTTAATTTGTCAAATCAGCATCCACGACACGCGGGGTCTATCATGGTTAGGTAAGGACGGGAAACTAATAGACGCCAAAAGACGCTCAACGGATAACAAACGGAGTGACGGGTGACTCCAGGAAGTAGGACGCCGTAAAACCTCACCATTCTTTCGTAAATCAACGGAAATATTCGTTAGGCAGTATTGTAATGGTAACCAATGCGCGCATGTAGAATAATCGTAAATATTGACAACCTTTGCCACGGGAGAAAATGATAATAAAGTAGCATTCATTAAAGATTAAGTAAATAATCTTGGTTACCAATACACAATGACAGTCTACTGCAATGGGAAATCCCAACTTGAAACAAAAAAATCAAAATTTGAACTTAACGCCACGAGTAGAACAGAACAGCAATCGCAGGACATCACAATCACAACCTAGTGTTACCACTATCTTTGCCTCCTCACTGATCTCCTGCCATGCTCTTGATTATATCGGAATCACCTTGATAAGAACAATGCGATTGAATTATATTAGTAGTCAAGTCACTGAGAATACCTACTATATCCAATAAAGCTTGGCTAGCATTCATATTCCTGGTTAAAGAATGCATCTGGTATAGACATGTTTGGACAGCGTTTCTTGCCATAAAAAAAAAATTTCAAAAAAATGAAATCACCCAATTTTACATAGCACATTGATCCGAGCCATGCACATCAATATGATGAATACTATTCGCTATCAAACGATTTCTTACCTGGATCTATAATGCTCAGACAACCAACCCTGAAATATTTTCCGCATGCAGTGCCAAGATCGGCGTTATCTGAAAGAGGCCATAAAGCCAAATATTAAAATACATGACACTTGGAAGAAATGGTTCCAGGAGCTATTGCACGCACATAGGTAACCTATTTGGTAAGAGTACATCCGATGTATCAAGTGAACATAAAAGACGATGCACCAAGGGAACATAAAAGAACATAATAACTGAATTTCCAAAAGAAATGATCAAAGAAGGGTCAGTTGCCAAAAAACGGCAAATGACGAGCAGACAGAACACCCAAAACTGAACCATATTGGAAGGAATGCAACTTACTTCCATTGAAGTGATGGACTGCAATTTTCGCCAACATCGCGTAGTATTCGATCTCAGATCTTCTAAGGGGAGGGCAGTTGTTGGCAATGATAACCAGCTTCCCTGCAAGACAGGTATACAGAGACGGTGCTTTGATGTAAGAAATTTTAAGCGTCCATAAAAAATAAAAATAAATAAATAGAATGCATAGAAACCGTCTCGTCTTGATGAAATATTTTGAAAAAGAGGGGCAGATAGATGGTAAACCTTTTGAGTTCCTAAGCGTCTTTAAAACGGTCTTGTAACCGAGGGTATATTTGCCGCTCTTCATGACAAGAGCGAGCCTGGTGTTGATGTTATCATGTGTCTTCTTCTGCACCATCCAAACACATTAGAAATAATCCGAACGCCTTCCTTGGAAATAAAAATAAAAATTACAGACCCTCACACTCTCTCTCTCCCACAAAAAATCAGCGACTAACGAATCAACCAGTGGAATAAATATCTTAGCTTGCTCGGAGGAAAATAGGAAGGGGAAAGAGAACCCACCGTCTTCTTGCCGGACACCATGGCTGCTGCGCCCAACAACCAACCAACTGACGCCCTCTTCAATGGTTGGGAGACATCCTAATCAACCAGAGACGATCAGATCTCGGTCTTCTTCAACTGCCACAGACACATGGACAAGAGAAGCCCTAATCAGCATTGCTTAAACGGGCCTGGGCTTCCAACAATGGGCTCAAATGTCATTCACAGCCCAAGCAAATTAATGTAAATCTTTTTCAGGCCCATCATCTGGGGTCCACTGTTTAGGGCCCATTACATGATTGACGTATTTAATGTCCTTTTGAAGTGAAATTTTTTGTGCAGGTCGGTACTTCCGCGAACAATTATATAAATTAAATTAATTACACTATTGTCCTAGAACCAAAAATATCACTCACCACCCTTATAATAAGTCAAGTCATCATTTAGCACTTCAAATTACGTCTACTCGTTCGTTGATCCCCCTCTTTTTAAACAAAAAAACATCACTTAACCCCGTAAAAAATATCAACATTAGAGAACTTTTATTAAATAATGACTTGATAAACTTATAATTGATAATTTCTGAAGTGGAAATGCCACATCAAATATGAAAATTAGTTAATACTAAATTAATTAAAATTAATTAGTACATAAATTGAAATGAATGTATTAAAATAAGGGCGACGGTGCACCCCAATATCAACGTCGAGGTTGAGGAGGTCTTCATGTTTCACTATAGCCTAGTGCCACTGTTCCTGACAAACTTCCGGTTCGATGCTGTCGTCAAGAAGCAGTCGGACATCCCCATCTCCCTCCCCTACCCGTCGCTCATCCATGACTTTGCCATCACCAAGCGCTACTATGTCTTCGTCGACTCCTAGATCATTATAATTTTTTTTTGTTGTACAGCTGGATCTAGCCATTGTTGGTCAGGTATAGGCACCGTGAGCTGGACTGGGCCGCCCCCAGACCAAATTTGAGAGAAGGCCAAATCCAGCGAGTGGTGGCTAGACCTAGCCAGCGGTGCCTAGATCTAGCCACACAGCAAAAATAAAATATAATTTTCGATTATTGTGCGACCTAATTCGGTCACACCTGACCATATTTGGCTACATGCGCTTCATAAGAAAAGTTAATGAACAAAAAGGAGGACAAGGTTTAGAAGAGACACGATAAGCTTTTGATTTTATGCTTAGTTATGTTGGTAAGCTCTTTTTGGCACATGTATTTAAATGAATGTCATTTTGAAAATTTTAAGTGATATATTTGTCCATGAGGAATTATTTAAAGGAACTGATATATCATGTAGATACAATATCTACAAAAATTATTTTCTCGGATACTTCACGGATGGTGGTTCATGATCCAAAGCAAAAGAGTGGTGAGCAACCTCTGCATATAAGATCTTTTATGAATTGCTTCTTGCTTTCATGTTGTAAAAATATCTTCTGAATTATTTGAATTGCTTTTTCAGTTTACGCTAAAAATATAAACAAAGAAACAGGCTTACTTTTTGTGTTCTTTTCTTACAATATTACAAGCATTCATCTTTGTGCAGGATCTGGATTTATGCCCAATGCACCAGCACCCGGTATCTCAGTTGTTCCAGCTGTTTCTGTGAGTACATCTAGCTCAAACGTAGGAAGCAGTTCTGGAGGAAGTTCGAATGCCCTTGATGGGATCCTAAAGTTATGGCACCACCTTGGTGGCATTTATTGCAAATTTACCAGTGGTTGAGGATAAAACTCTAATAATAACGACTACATCTTTATTTTCTCAGAGTTTTGGGATTTTCAATGCATGGTGAGATTTCAAAAGTTATGGAAAGATGCTAAATCATCCCACAATGGGAGTGACAGTGTTTCATTTTTCATATTAAGTTTCCTCTTTTGAATCTTATGTGCAAATTATCATCTAATCTATCTAGTTTAATTTTGCAAACATTAATAATGACAATTTTTTATTACTTGTTCTGATTCTATTCTTTGCTTAGATTGGCAGGGCCTGTTCCAGATGTAGATATAGTACTTTTCATTTTGTTGCAGAATGACATGTCAAGTGGACATGCACAGCCTGCCAAAAACAATTGGCCCATCCTCACTGTTGCCGGCAGCATCTGGTCCAAGCACCAGTGAACTGTCTACCTCTATGAAATCCCGTTCCAACCAGATTGGTGTTGAGGTTCTTCAGCCAAAAGAAAAGACCTAAACGGTAACTGCTATCTGTATTTACTTCTTTATCCCTAGAAGAATCTCATGCTTCTGCACCTAGAAGATCATTTCTTTGGGTTGGTGGGGGATGGGAGGATGCAAAGATTTTGGTTGCTGGTGGAGCAGTTGAGAGGAGTGATAGAGAAAGTGTTTTTGCCTATAGATTAGCAGATAGACAAGCGAGAGAGAGTAGGAATTTGGGTAGACTAGTCCTGATGCTTTCGGCAACGAATTGAAGAGACATTATTTTATCATTGGGTGACCTGAGATCCTTCTATTTGGCCTGTGATCCTGGTGTTGAATACGAATGACTGGTTTGACCTTGCTGAGTGGCCTTTACGACTTTCATTATACCAGTGACTTGGCTTCGATTAGGTGTGAGGATAGCATTTAGGTGGATGCTACGATAACATGCTAAACGAGTCTCGAGGGGTACTTCTGATGATACTTATGAGCCAAAAACCTTGAATATTTTCTTTTCAAAGAGGATTGTAAACTCATTTTTAGCTGATATGGTGATAATCAACAGGAAGCGAAGATGACGACATTGTAACAGTTCAGAGTCAACCGCTTCCAAGGAATGTTTTCAGGCTTCGACAAATTCAGAAAGCCCGCAAGGCAAGTAGTTCACAAACAGGATCAGCTGCCTCTGGTGGAAGTGCCTTTTCCGGCGAGCCATCTGGAAGCAGTGGATAGTCTAGGACCTTGTGTTTTGTTAATTTTGTGGCTTTTGTAATGAGATTCATTTCGTTTCGTGAAGAATAATTAGTAATTATAAGGTTAATAAAAATTTATCTTTTGCTTCACCAAAGAAAATTATGCAGACCAATATGATATCCAAAATTAAAAATAAAATTTCTAGAACTCTTCTGCCTATAAAGAAAATGCTATCCAGGTGACATTTTTCCCCCGGAGCCCTAAGCTTTGAATGAATTATGTTGTGAAAGAATTCATGCTATGCTACTCGTAATGCCCTGGATAAAAGAGGCTTTGATTTTCATTTCTTTAACCCTGTAACAACCAGAAAAAAGAAATGAATATTTCTTTTATTAAAATAGAAGGTCGCTAAAGCATCAACAATTCAACCATGTCAACCCAACCTAAATTTAAGGAAAGAATGCCATTAATATAGCAAAATAGCATTCCGTAGTACAATACACTCAAGGCCATACAAAAAACTGACCCTAAAAATTGGTATAGTTAGTTATAGTCATTCTGCGTTAACACCTAATATCTACAAATTTCTGAGACTGGATAGTTGCATACAGTTCCTTCAAATTTGCTAGTAAGTGACGGGGGCCCAAACTTTCAACCCCAACAAAATTCAACAGTTGCTCCAGATCCTACAGCACCAGAGAATGAAAAATTAAAATTATAAAAGAGGCAAACAGCGTCGTCGAAGTCAGAAAAGTGAAAATCACATGTGATTTATAGCACAATGTCCATGATGATTGATGCTCGTACAGGATGGGCCTTTACTGTGTTTAATAGTAATGGTTTTGTTTCTACATTGAGTGCGGATCATCAAGAACATTTTCCTCTTAGGATTCAGAATCAGAGGCTCTGTGCTATGCTATATGCTAACAAAATCAAGATGCTGGAAGGAACTACTTTGGCCGACTGTAAAACCCTAACCAATGCTTCTTATGGGGGGATGACAAGAATGTGGAACATCAACTTCTTTATGCTCTATCTAGTGGTTTGTTAAAAACACTTACTATACAAACCTTTAGGTTTCTTAGGGGTCTGCAAAACCTTAGCTAACCTGCTACCTTATCCAGCTTGTAAACTGCAGCTAAACTTTAATTCACATGCCCTTGCTTCTGTTTTCTTGTCTTTAATTTAGTTACATAAATATGTTTGCTCGGGTAAAAAAGAAAAATCTTTTAGCCCTTTCCTTGCAAGCAATATTAAAATATAAAGACTTCAACATGAATATTAACAAAATTGATATAAGTGGAACCAGGTTGAGAAAAAAGGAACTTGGCTATCAAAAACTGAGGACAACAAATCAACACAAGTCAACAAAATTCACTTAAGTTACTTTATAGCAGCAAACCAATCCAAATTGTGCTGACCATGGCCATAAAAGTGACTTCTTGTAAACACGACAACAAGAGCAACAAGTTTATGCATTTTGACAGTTCCGGTCGGAATACAAAATTATGAGCCAAAGAAAATGAAAAGGTTGCAAGTACCTTGTTCAACAAAAAAATAGCATAAGCTGCTCGAGTAGTATCTTGACCATCCAAGAAGAGGGGAAATTCTGTAGGCTTAACATTTAGTGAGACCTTCGATGGAAATGTCAATGAATCCAATAAAGGTTCAATGGAAGGAGCATAGTCAAAAATATATGAGCACGAACCACCCAAGCGCAGAGGGTATCGCAGAGGAACATCTAGGCACGATGCAACAAGCAAAGTAGCCTAACGAAAAAAGAAACATCAGAAACACAGTAGGTTTCCAATTAAACTAGTTAAGTATTTTAACAATACAAAAAAGAACTCTTAGGAAAATGCTGTTGATTGACCAGGTTTAGGCAATATGTGCCAATGAATATTTATGCAATTTTCAGAACATAATGAGCAACTGCAACACAAGGGACAAAAGACAGCACCATTAATAGAGAATCTGAGGGTTTTCAGTACAATCACATCTTGTTCCCCCACACAACTAGGTTCTTCAAATTCTTGTCTTCAAGTCAAAGAATTGAGGTGCCAGATTCAATTGGGCTGGACAGTTTATGGGCACCCTGTCTACAAGGAATTTTACAATCCCGATTGACAACTAAATCATTGTCTTAGAAAAAACTATCCCCTTCTGGTATAAATTTTTTTAACAATTTAATCCTTATTAATTCATAAGAATTTTTGACTGACATCCATTCAATCCAACGGGATATGTAATTGCAAAATACAGGGAAGCAGCATTCCAATGTCATCATCAAGAATCCATCGCCCATTAAATTTTTGGTGCGAAGTTAAGAAAGCTGTAATAGCCATTTGAAACAATCAAGTAACACTATAGAATCATGTAAAGATGGTGACCAGCAAGGACAGTATGAACTCACATGAGCCACATAACCAAGAGCAGTTGCTGATTTCTGAACCTCTTTCTTGTCACTGAAAAAATTCATCTTCTTCATAGGAAGACTGTGTATTCGAAGTCCTGATATTGTCAATGATGACAACCCTGTGTTTCCAGCTCTAGGAACACCAGATGATGGCGATTCTATGCCATCCACTGTAAAATAATACTTTGTCGTAAATGAATCCAAAACACTTGTATGATTGAACACGGGCAGAAAAGTTATCCAAGGGACACATATAAGTGTCATATCTTATTTCTATTGAATTCACAAGAGGCGTTGCCAGAGGACGGAGAACCAGCAGTAAACATTGCCACCTTGTTTATGTATGGTTTTGTGCCATTGATGTAAATGAGAAACAATCAATTGATGATACAAAAACCATGTGTTACACCACAACCTAGCTGGGAATGATGATATGTTAGGATATTATTAAAAACATGGTGATCTTCTTTGCATAAATTTTATCAGTTGTTCTATGAACAAACATCCACGTTATATAAGTTGGAGTTTTGTAAGTGTAAGTGAAAAAAATCCATTCAAACAAATACCTCAAAAGTAACAGAACTCCAAAAACATAATCATGTTCAGCAAATGAGTAAGAAAAAACTCTTACCTGAATTGCAATTAATATTAGAACCTAAAAGATCCTTTTCTCTAGGGCCTGTTTCCAAAAAGCTTTTAACAGGATACAGTTCTGAAACTTGTGCCACCATACATTGCTGCCTCATTCTTAGCATCTTCTGCAAGTTACTGAGATGACCATTACACCTTTCACCAGCTAATATGCTAGTTGCTTCCTGAGTGAACAAAAACCATACATCCAAAGTTTAAAATGTGCAAAGCATCCTTATCTACATATTGATTTGTACTTTCTAAAAAAAAATTTTTTTAAAAAAAGCCAACTAAAACAACAACTACTATATTCAGGAGACTACATAATCCAGTGTGCGTGAAAACTGTAAAACTATTGGCAATTTTCAGATGGCATGCCCTTAATCCTTTATTTCACTTGATGCTGTATCTCATTGGGAAAAATTGAATTCACATAGTGATAAACCCATAACAAACACAAGCTGTACACTTCATTGATCACAAATAGCATCCGCATAACCTTACTATTCAGAAACGCATTGATACATATGACCAAAAATGCAAGTTTTTCTCGGACATGGGAGAAGTGAGTATTTATTGAGAAAAAAACAGAAGAAAGATTATAAAAATAGGATTCTACCTGCAACCGCTTATGAGCACCCAGCAAATCAGTGATTGCGGGCATAAGATCCCGTCTTCGATTTTCAAGTTGTTCCAGCTTAGAATGTGTAGCTGCGAGAACACTTACCAAGACCAATTTTTTTCATCCACCTTCTGATGCACTTGTTCAATCTCATTTGTTTGGCATAGTGACGCTTCCCTTGCCTGCCAACAGTCTCTAAGCAGCAAAGTAATGAGTGAAACAGATAGAAGCTCAATGAACGTAACAACTACATCTTGCATCTACACGGCAGTAATTTTGGCAATTGAATCCTATCGTATCGTCCAGATAAAATCTTAAATTGAATATCAGCAATCGATTAGAAACACCAAACGTAGGACAGTGACAAAAACCCTAGTCGCCACAACCCTGGAATTGATTAGAAACAAAAACAAAATAGCCTCTTTACCTTAAAGAAAACAAATCGGGACAGGAATGAAGTTCGCTAATCCATAAACAATTCAGTCACTCGAAGAAAAAAAATCCCAGGAAAACCAGAAAAATAGCGTTAAAGAAACAAAAATTACAGGGTTAGTAATAATATCTTTGGGGGAAAAGGAAAAGAGAGAAAGCGTTGCGACCTGAACGATTGGATGGAGACGGAGACGGAGGCGATCCTTGTGGTGAAGAGATTGATTGAGAGCGGAGGAGAGGCTGCAGACGCGAGCGAGACCCTGCTGCAACTCCTCCCAATGCACAACCTTGGGATGGTCTAACCCATGTACCACCATCACACCCGAGCCCTCCTCCTCCTCCGATCCAGCCATGGGCGGAGAGACGAAACGCCGAGCAAGGGAGAATGCCGCCGCCGAAGTTGCGCCTCATGTCCGCAAACCCCGCCGGAGGCCAAGTACGGTGGATTCGTAATTCATCCGCCCATGGCCGCCGCCAGTGATTCTCCTTCCGACGAGGGATTATTACAAAGTCAAACAACGGCCAATGATCCAACATTCCCCCATTCCACCACCCTTTTTCAAGGACGAGGGAGGAGGAAGACGTTGCGGAGAAGACCAAATTCGTAATTTCCTTTTTGGGCCTCGTTAAATGTTTACATGGGCTTTTGGGCTAGGAGCAGGCCGCCTTAGCCATGGGTAGAAAGATATATGATGAGAATCGATCCATTCATCATCTTCCCTGTTTCTCCGTCACTTCCACAATAAAAATTAAAAATGAATATAATAGTATATAATAATAATAAATATAACACCAAGAAGACATAATATTTGAAATTTAAATTAATTTGATTTTTCGCTTACATATAAAAGATTAAAATTTTCATTTTATTTTATGTAAATATGGAGTAACATTGTTATTATTATCTACTATAATAATTAAAAATTTTAGTATAATTAATTATAATTGATAAAAACAATTATATATAATTCAGTATATAAAAAATTATATATTATAATTAATAATAAGTATTAATTTTGTATTGAATTTGTACAAAAAAATGGAAAATGTTTTTATTTGAATATTAATGAGGAATAGCTTTCTTATTAGTTGTAGGATAATAAAAAATTAATATACATTTTCTTATTAATTGCATCAAGTGACTTGTTCAAGGCTGTTAAATGAACAAGCGAGTCAAGCTTAACTTATGTTCGAATTCCACTTAAATAGTTCAAAATTTGTTCAAACTCGACTCGAGTTTGAACGATTTTTTAGCATATATATTTGATATTGATTCGAGCATTTCAGATATTGCTCTAGTTTGACTCGAACTTGAATACACTAAACTATTAAATTTTAACGAATTCGAAACCACCTCATTTGAGAGTTCGAAACTAGCTCTTTTGAGAATTCAAAACTAACTCGTGTAGGAGTTTAAAATCAGCTTATTTGGGAGCTCGAAACCAGCTTAATCACAAAGTCAAAAATAGCTTATTTGTGAAAATATATACAATTATAGATATTAAAATTAATAAAAATAGTATATCAATATGTTTATATAAATTATCTCAACAAAAAAAGTCTTTTCAAGCTTCAACCATGTTTAAATTTTTTTACAAAATACCTCACATCATTCAATAGTATATGTTTTCAAAAACAAAAATGTTTAGAATTGTAAACCCAAAATTGAAAGAAAGTTAGATTAAAAAAACTACATCATTTTCTTAACAAAAAACCAGAATCTAAACAAAAATTCACAATCCCATAATCCTAAAAAATTTAATTAAAGAGATAATCACTAAAAATAACATGAAACCGGAATCTAAAAAAAGTTTGCGATCTCACCATTTAGACTACAAACCCTAAAAAACTACGTCAAATCGTCCAAAAAGAAACCATAATCTAAACAAAAGTTCACAATGTCACCATTCAAACAACAAACCCCAATCCTAAAAACTATGTCAAATCGTCCAACAAAAAACTAGAATCTAAACTAAAGTTCACGATCACACTATCGAACAAGAAAAATCTTGTCAAGAAGAAGAACCTGCGCGTGGAGAGTGTGGGTGAGCACAAGATCGGTGTCCTCCTGGCTGAGACTGGCGAAGGGGGTCCTGATGGCGGCCACACCGCGGCGGGACTGGGTGTGGTTTGGTAGCTGGGGTGTAAAACCCGTGACTCGAGTCAGAGTTTTACGGGAGTGAACCAGTCGGTTCAATTGTCGGTTCGAGTCGAGTCAGCTTCATGGACCGCGAGCTGAGTTGAGGCCAACTGTGAGTTATGAGCGATGAGAGTCATGTATGCTCAAGTATACGATGATAACGCCTAAAAGATGATGAAAAATGGGTTATCAAGTATGTGGAGGTATGCAGTATTGATTGTTATTTTTATTTGATCGTAGAATATTTTTAGGGCCGAATGACGAATTAGGATGCGATATAGGCGAGTTTGGGTGGGTTATTAGTTATAGAGCATATCATTTGGATGTTGCTGTGTTGTTTGATTTTACGGGATTTTTCCCAATTTTTTTGGATTTTTTTAGGATTTATTAGGAGATAGTTATTATTATTGACTCGAGTTGGAGTCGAGTCAAGTTTAATTTACAAAAATGCCATCGCACGCTACTTCTTCTTCCTCCGACCATTCTCACCCAAACCCTCGCCGCCCCTCATTCTCGTTGCTGCCGCCGCCGCCGCGCGTGCTGCCGCCAATCGACGCCGCCCCGGCCCGCCGTGCAGTCGTCGTGCCGCCACGACCCACCCCGGCCATCGTCTCGCAGCCACGACGCCAGAATCGTCCCACAAAACCACCTCGGCCGCCGCCACTTCGGGCCGGATTCCGCCGCCGTCCGGGCCGCTCCGCCGCCGGTGTGACCC